>JAREIS010001222.1:0-34453 GCA_030060385.1 Muscicapa striata striata
CAGGGCATGGACATTGTAGGACAGCCTGGGCTGCAGAGGGCACAGGGATGGGCAGCAGCTGAAAGGCCCTGCCAGAGCCAACTCCTGCAGCACTTGGGCCATGGCTGCTGGCCCTGGGCCCTTGGCCAGCAGGGGACAAGTGAGCCTTGCTGTGCTGGGGCCTCATTGCCTCCTTGTCCCTGCTCAGCAGCCTGGCAGGGGCCGCCCCATGGTCCTGCCCTTGGCATTGCACATCCCCAGAGCCCAGTGCCCTGGGAAGAGCCCTGAGCAATGAGGGAGGGACAGGATGTGCCTTGGCAGGGGCTGGGGCTCAGGCCTTGGCCCTTTGCATTCCTGAAACACATCCAGGTTTGCTCAGCATCAGAGACACCTTTCCCTTGTTTGCCCCCACCTGTCATCACTGCTCCAGTGTTCTGCTCTAACTGGAACCTGGGTGCTGGAAATCAGAATGCGAAGAATTCTCCGAACATAGGGCCTTTAAACCAAAGCTTAGAATTAAACAGAGTTGAGATAGGTTTTGCTTTAGAATTTAAGATATAGAAAAAATAAAGGTACATTTAGACATTTTAGGGTACAGTAATGTCAGTTTGTGTGTTGTGATATAATTGGCTAAGAAATTTCACTCTGTGATATGAGTCAATAAGACGAAATATCTTAGCATTGACATAGAAACATAAATATCTCTGTTGACAATGTTCCATTGGTTAATAAATCCTTAAAAGACCTGTAGTCGTAAGTCTTGTGACTTCTAAGCCATGCTGTGACCATCTGAAAGACAAGCTTCACCTTTCTGCCTGTATAGAAAATAAATCACCCTTTCTAAAGCAACTCAGAAGACTCGTCTCTCTGCTTCATTAGGAAAAAGAAAAAAAACACCAAAAAATGTATCATTAAAAAAATAAACCCAAACTTGCAAGATGTATCATAAACGCAATAAACCCACACTTTAAAAATACAACATATAAACAGTAAACCTGCACCTGGGGACACCTTCTCAGTCATGTTCCTCAGAGGGACCCATTAGAACTTCAGGAAACTTTGGACTTTGAATCTGACTTTGAATTCTTGAGAGGTTTCTTTTCCTCCTTTACCCTATTTTTTCCTACCTGACATGATTGTCATCCATTTCTCCTCTAATTCGACCCTTGGGAAACCTTCTCCTTCATGTTTATCAGTGGGACTCACTAAAAGTAGGAGAAACTTTGGAGTTTGAATCTGACTTTGAATTCTTGAGAGGTTTCTTCAACTCCCTCTCAGGGACTGATGTTCAGGGACTCAGCCCCAACCCTGAGAGGTTCATTAAAGTCCTTGTGCTGTGTCTGTTTTGCTGAGCTGGGCCAGGCTCCTGGCACAGAGGCAGCTACCTGAAAGGGCAGCACTGCAGAGAGACAGCCAATATTTCCAAAATATCGTTTGGAGCTCCTTGGCAGCACCAAATGCACCACAGGACTCACTGGAATCAAGCAAGCCCTGACAAACAATGGCTCTGCTTTAATATCCCTCTGGTCCAGTGCAGTTCATTACAACAGTTTTCAGCTCCAGTTATGGAGAAATTATTCAAAGAGCTTCTTAGAAATATCCATTTTGTATTTTAAAGGGTGTATTTTATTACTGTTCTCTTCAGAGAAGAGATGATTGCAGTGACTGATATTGATTCAGGGTCTCTCCTCAGGAGGTCTGGCCTGCTCAGAGAAGCTGTGCCTTGAGGTCTGACCCAGTGTGGACAACCTTGCTCATTATTCCCCAACCCCACCCTGTCTGTCCTCACTCACCTGGGACCTGCTTTGCTTGCAGAACTGGCTGCACCCAGGAAAAGAGATGTTTCTCCTCTTTTTTTTTTTTTTTTTCCTTAATTTTTAAAGCAATGTAAAACTCCTAATTTTCCCCACTGCAAACAGACACACTCCTCAGGTGTATGCCAGCCCAAGGTGCCACCAAAACCACTCCAGAGCTGCCCTGGGCCAGCTGTGAGGGTGGATCGTCATCCCAACCCTCATTAGGTCACTGCCAGGGGCTGTGGCCATGGACACTGCACTGACCCCACTGCTGGGTTTGGGTGCCACTGCAACCGTGAGAAGTTCAAATTTCTTTGGAAACACTGGGGAGGACTGGGACATACTGGGGCATACTGGGAAGACTATGGGAAACACTGGGACATATTTGGAGTTATACTGGGGAGGACTGGGAAAACCTGGGAACACTGGGAATGCTGGGCGGGAATCTGGGGTGCTGGGTGGGAATCTGGGGGGACTGGGATGGACTGTGGGAGTACACATACACCCACTGGGACCTACTGGGAGTGATAATGGGGTTTTCTGGGGAAAACAGGGGACACTTGGAACAGTGTGGGGAAGACTGGGGGACACTGGGGCGTTGCTATGGATGACATTGGGGGGACCTGGAAGGGACCAGGCATAAACTAATGTGTACTGGAAGGGACTGGTCTGTACTGGTTGGGCCAGTGGAGAGGGCCTCCTGTACTGGAGGGATAGTGAAAATGCACTGGGCTCTACTGGGGTTGTACTGGGCTGTACTGGGAGGGACTGTAGGGGTTGAATGGGCTGTTCCTGCCTCCACACATCACTGCTGCAGCCAATCAGGGCCAGGGATCGGGGACTCAGGGGCGGGGCCTGGTGTCGGCACCATCTTTTCTTTTTGCCTATAACTCCCATCATGCCCCACAGCCCAATAATGCCCCACTGGAGCCGGGACTACAATGCCCATCATACCCCACAGAACCCCGGTATCTGTGCCCGATGTGTCCCATAAGTGTCCCCTAGGCCCTCCAGGATCCCTAAGTACCCCCATAGTGTCCATTCAGGAATTTGGCACCCCCCCAAATGCATCCCCAGATCGCCTGAATGCTCCCAACCCCACAGATGCCTGTTACAGCCACTTTAGTGAATTCATCTCCTGTCATCCTTGGAGGCTTCAGAGCCCCTCATAACAAAATTCAGAACACCTCATAACACAATTACCGCACCTAAAACTCCTGCCATGCCCCGCACCCTAAAGAGCCCATTTAGAGCTCCCCAAGTTTCCCCCAAGTGCTTTCAACCATATATATTCAACAATGACAACCTCAAGTCATGGCTTGGATACAAAGGCTCCCCTAAGTGCCTTCCCCCATCCCAAAAAATCCCTGCCTGAGCCACTTCCGGGACTACAGCTCCCATCATGCAATGCGGTTCCTGTAAAGTTCTATTCCATCCAGGACTTCATCTCCCATCATGCCTTGCGCCTGACCAAGAGACATTGCAGCTGCACATAGAACTCCAATGATGCTCCGCAGCCCTATTAAACTGTATTATACTCGCATCTACAACTCCCATCATCCCCCATAGAGCAGAGAGCCCCGTTAGAGCCCCCCAGGTACCCGCCCGGAACTTAAAGGGTTCCAGATTCCCCTCCCTGGCCTCTGAGAGCCCCCCTGTTCCACCAAGACTTCCCCCAGACCCCGAAAGGTCCATCAGAATCCCTCTGCGCCCTGCCCAGTGCCAACCCACCTCCCCGAAGTGTCCTCCAGACCCTCAAGATCTCTCTAAATTCCCTCCCTAGACACAAAACTGCCCCAAATGCACTCCAGAAATATCTCCATGGAACCCAAAGTGGCCACCGTTATCCTGTATGAGAAAATGATAGAGAAGACAAAAAAGGGACTAAAAATAGGAGCAATTATCATAAAGAGGTATAAATCAATAGCCAGTAGTTGTCAATTAATTAATAAAGAGAATTGTGTTACTTAGAATCAATGACCAATAATTTTTAGTTGTTAAAAATTCATATATTTTTAATATAAATATAACAGTTTGATAAAAAAAAAAATATTATAAATAATAAAAATACACATATAGATATATTTAAATATTTAGATTTTAAGTGTAAATAAAAAATCTTTTTTTTTTTTTGTGTTTTAGGATGTCATTCCCAAAAGGTGATTGATACTAGACATGGTGAGGCTGGGGGTGGGGGAGCAGGTTGTCCACACAGGCTGAGTCCTCGAGAGGCTTATTCTTCTCTGTGACCAGACCTCCTAAGGAGACATTGAAGATCAAGATCACCTGGGGAATGCATCAATCCCCTCTTCTCTAAACTAAAATATAAAAAAAAAAAAACCCAACTCTGAACTAAAATAAAAAGACAAATAAAGAAAAAAAAAAAAAAATAAACTTCTTCCTTAAAAAAACTCCAAACTGACTCCAATGAACTGCACAAGCCCTGGAGACTTGAAGACAATCGAAAGAAGACAAAGAGCTCCTCAGGGCTTCCTGTATTTTAATAATCCCCACGGTGGATTTGGGGCTGAGTCCACGAAACTCAGGCACTGAGAGAAGATTGAAGAAGCTGCTCAAGGAGGCAGAAGCAAAACTCCAATCCCCTTGGAGCATCACTGGACCCACTGAGGGCAGGGACTGCCAAAGGCTCCCCAGGCACTGCTGAGAGCAAATCCTTGAGGCCAGGATTGCAGGAGCCAAAGGCTGTGAGCAGGGAACTGCAATGCTGAGCAAGGCCTGGGCTGGTTGGAGGCAGCAGAAAGGCCAAGGCCTGAGCCCAGGCCTGGCACAGCAGGGCCTGTCCCTCCCGGGTGGCTCGGGGCTGTTCCTGGGGCAGTAGCTAGGCGGGCAACTTTGTAATAATGGAGAGTCATTTAACTATGCAAGACGAAACCATACTTTCAATTTGAAAGGATGTTTTGGAAGGTTTGGAAGTGGCATGAGGAGAGCTGAGAGACCAACTGTATGATGTTCTTCCGGGAGGGGACATTTTAATTTTTTCTCTATTGGAAACTTGGGCAATTAGTAATCAAAGCATGGTGGAAGATGAGGAGAAGGGCTGTGCCTGTCAGTCTGGGAATGCACAGGTACCAAAGGCAGTCTCTCGCTCTGTAACCCCTTCCAAGAATCTGCCGAGCCCAGGGACCCCCTGTCCAGAGACTCCCTGCCCACAGCTTCCCAATGAGAAGCACCCAGGGCCTAAAGATCACACGCCACCTGTTTCTTCTTCTCTAAAAGAGTTGGAGCGACCAATCCCCTCTGCAATCAGCGGCGCAGAACGCCATCCCCAACTCACCCCACAGGAGTCCACATAGCCCATGCCCCGGGTGGCGGGGCCAGGACAGTCACCTGCTGGCATCATCGTGCCTCCTGCCCCTCCACTGCCTGCGGAGGCAGTGGCAGTGCCAGTGCCAGCAGCAGCTCCAGCCTTTCCTACCGATATTGTTGCGCAAATAGTTGGCACTACGGCAGAACAAACAGCAGCTTTGTACGCTATGTGTGAAAAACATGGTTCACTGTCTTGGGAGAATTAAAATATTTAATAAAAAGACAATAGGAGACAAACATAAAGCAAATGGTTAAAACGGTCGGGTGCTTGGCATGCTGCCAAGAGCACGCCACTGCTTCGGGAACACCCTTTTAAATATGTTTTAAAATTCATTCATTTGTTACATATTCATTGACCTTCATGCATAGTCAACTGTTTCTGGGAACTGTTTAGCATGGCCACTCCTTGGGTCTGTCTTTTTAGAGCGTGCGTGTTTCTTGGCTTGTGGTTTTAATCCTTTTCTTATCATTTTTTAATTTGGGTGGTGATCCCGGCCTTTTGCAGCTGGTGAGTGTTGATAATTGTTATGTCAGCTGCAGGGTCCCCATCACAAGTTCACGGGCTGTTATCTTGACTAGGCAGGTAGTTTAAGCATACTATCTCTAAAAAACTTATGTCTAACCTTTACTATTAACAAAGACTATATCCATATAGAAATGCTATTTAATATTATGCATATAGCATTTATCCCAATATTTGAAAAGAGCCAACAACATTGGCTCTGGCCAGCTGCTTACGTAACAGCTGCCTTAGAGCATCATCCTCAACCTGCTTTTCCAAAGCTGCTGCCACTTTTTCAACAAATTCTAAGAATGGCTCTTTAGGGCCTTGAGTAATTTTTACATATTTTGGCTTTGGAGCTGCAGCCTCTATTCTTTTTAGAATTGCTGCAAATCCTATTTCTTGGCATTGTGCAAGGATCAGAGGATCCCAGGTAGCCTGAAAACTAGGGCTAGCAAAGCGATGCTGACCCAGCAAGGCATCACTCCCCACAGCAGACCTAGGATCATCCTGGGGTCGCACCATATTTTCTGCAGCTTCCTTTTCAGCCATCTGCCTCCAAGTGTCCTCAAACACTCTAAGTTGAACAGGCTGAAACAGCACTTGGGCTATATGTCTGACATCATAAGGTGTCAGCAAATTTGCATTCAATACTCTAATAATTTGCAAAACTTGTGTAGAGCCAAGCCCAAACTGTAGGACCCTGTCATGCAAATCCTGAACAGCGCCAAGCAATAGGATCATGCCTGTCCAGCTGTCCTGTATTGGGAACAGCCTTTAAGACAGGAAAAGCTCGAGCCCCCTTGGTCCCTGGCCATCCTCATCACAGTCCTGTGGCAGGTTTTCCTCAGGGACCGGGCCAAGCTGAGCAGCATCCACCTGGACACTCTTCTCCACCCCCATCACCCGAAGGATACTCCTCTTTGGCATCCCCATCCGTTCTAGCAAATCCCAATGACCCTGCTGCAATGCTCACATTTTAACTGTCTCCCAAAGACTGTGGTGATTCTTGAGTCTTGCTGTCATGGAGTCACTGCAGCTCCTGCTTTTCGAAGCAAAAGGCCCTGGAGACAGTGAGGGATGCGGCGGTGTCCCTGGGGAACCAGAGGGGGATGCTGGCGTTCCTGGCTGGGTGGGGCCTGACGCTGAGGGCTGTGCAGAAGGCAGCACCGACTCCACCCCTGCAGCCGGTCATGCCTGTTGTCCCACCCCTGCAGCTGGCCGTGCCTGTTATTGTGACCCTGTGGGCGGACCTGCAGGCAGCAAGGGACCCGCTCCCATGGCTGGGTCGCCCACAACCTGCAGCTGCCCTGGCACGGGTGCCACTGATGGGGGTTGCCCAGCGTGGGCGGCTGTGAAAGGCACAATCACGTGTTATATGGCCCTAAAGAGCCATTCTTAGAATTTGTTGAGAAAGTGGCAGCAGCTTTGGAAAAGCAGGTTGAGGATGATGCTCTAAGGCAGCTGTTATGTAAACAGCTGGCCAGAGACAGTGCTAATGATGATTGTGTAAAAATTATATGGGCTCTGCTGGGAGACCCCTCAGTGACCGACATGGTGCAGGCATGTGCTAAGGTGGGCACTGTAGATCATGAGATTTCTGCTTTAGCAGCTGCCATGTGGCACCATCAGATGGTGTTGGGAGGTTGTCAACAGAAACAGGGGAAGAATAAAGGCAAAAATAAGAAGAAGCCACAGCAGCAGAAGGCTGATATGCCTACCTTCTTGTGTGCTAAGTGCAAAAAAACAGGTCACTATGCAAACCAATGCAAATCAAAAGAGCCTGTTGCTGGCCAGGTAAACAGTCAGACAAGTGCTCTGGGGTGCAACACACAGATACAAGCAGTGGCTCAGAACCCAGTGCTGACACAGGTTTCCCCAGCCAGCATGCAGCCAGCACCTGGGACTCCACTGGTGTGGATGTACACACCACAGCCACAGTCGTTCTAGACTCGGTCGGGGTGCACAAGGTTCTTCTGGACGGCTTTGGCCTTTGGGTCAAGGCTGAGTGCACTGCTCATAGGAAGATCTAATGTCACTCTCCAGGGAATCTTTGTTCACCCAACTGTCATTAGTGCTGATTTTACAGATCACATTTTTGCTATGGTTTCCACGCTATGTCCCTTGTCACTATCCCAGCAGGAACTTGTATTGCCCAACTCTTGTGTTTTTTCATTTATCTGTTCTCAGGGCTGATCAGTGAGATCCCAAAGACGATGAGGATCTATGGGACCGCCACAAGTCTTTTGGACAATGAATATCTCTGATCAGCACACACAGATGTTGTGCACTCTGATGATATCAGGTGCCACCCTACCTCAAATTCAACTCAGAGGTTTGAGTTTTGGCAGCCAGGGGAGTGTGCATTGAGACAAATTTCTGATCGGGTTCATTGAGATGAAGAGCAGAAATTATCCTATGATGCCTTTACAGTGGTTGATTGATACCCCTGTTTGGCAGAACTAGTGGCCCCTACCAAAACTTAAGTTGATAGCCCCTCGTCAATTGGTTCTAAGGCAGTGATCATTTTGGTCATTGATTTGAAGGATTGCTTTTTCACAGTCCCGCTTTGTATAACATCAATCACCTTACTGTGCCACAAGATTCCAAGAATCCTGTTATTGTGAATCATTTCAATTCCTTACAGGCTGCAGGTGAGACACGCATGCCTCAAGCGAAGTTCTTCATACGGGAGTTGACCACAAACAAGTGGGAAGGCCCACTTCATCATTTGGGGTCTCAACAGATACCAGGGTACACTGGCTGCCTGCAAGGTGTGTCCGCCCTCACCTGTGACATCAGAGACAGGATGCAGCCGAGGCACAGCCTTCAAATGATGACCAACATGCCGATCACCACGTTGGACGGCCCCTCTACAAGCAGAGGATGAGCATTCATTTGTTCTCTTGGAACTGTTTAAAGCTATTGAGACATTGTCAGAGAGGTTTTCTGAAATGTATTAGAAATTATAAATCTGGTGAACGGTGGCGGGTTTTTGTTATTGTATTAGAATTAGGTTTGTAAGAAAAAAGCACCAGGTGTGAAGATTTCCCTGGGCACGTCAGGTGGTCCCAGATCTCCTAAGTAGTGTTTGTTCTCCTTTGCACGGGCCCTGTGGGGGATTACAAACACTTCTCTTTCTTTTCTTTTTTAAACTAAAAGGGGGACTTGTGGACACTGCTGAAGGCCTAGGCATATTTCAGCCAGGCTTTTTCTCAGGTTCTGAGGCTTTTTCTCAAGCCCTGAAACTTTCTCAGCTCCAGCCGGGATTTTTCATAGGCTAGAGGCTTTTCTCTACTGCAAGCACAAGAGAAAGAATTATAACAAAAGATAAACACCTGCTGGATCCGTGGGGAAGCCTAGACAAGAGGTGTCTCTTTCTCTGACCAATGAACTGTCTGTATTGTGTTTTTCATGAACTGTCTTATTTAAAGCCATGGCTTCCTTCAATAAACTGCTCTTTCTTGCACCAAGTAAGAGAGTGCCTTGTTGCTATGTCCTCTCGCTGCTCCGTAACCCTTTTACAGCAACAAGCACAGAACCCCTTTGTCCCTTTATGAGTCATGTTCTTGCAGCCTTCAAACCCAACCTTTGGTGATCTCTGGGCCCTCTCCTATGTGTTGGCAAATTAAAAGATTCTGCTCATAATCTAAGAAAATCACTGGAGAACAGGGCAGCCAGACCTGTCTGTCCTGGTTACTTTTGTCTGGGCCCAATTCTTGGATAGATGCAATTTTGGACATAGAATCCCTGTTTTGGACATTGACATCTAAGTGAGAAGGGCAGTTCTTTTCAACTGGATGGAAAGCACTGAGCCCCAGTGTTTGGTGGTATATGAGAGACAGGCCACAGGAGGGCAAGGCCAGCCAGAGCTGTCTGTCCTGGCAGATTTTGTCTGGGAGAAACCCTTGTATATGGGGAACTTTTTTTTAGGGGAAGTAACAATTTCAGCCTTGGGGACATGGAAAAAGGGATGGGTTTTTTTCACAGGAAAGAAAGCATAGAGTCTCAGTGCTCCTTAAGCTGATGAGCAACATCCCTCAACACGCCAGGATCAGCCAGACCTTTCAGGCAGCCCCCGTGAGGCCCAGCCAGCCAGACCTGTTCCATATTCTCTGGGTTCCATGAGGCTCCACTGTGTCACAATGTTCTCCTTGCTTCTGCAGTGCCACAATGATCCCTTGCTTCCTTGAGGCCCTGCAGTGTCACAATGGCCCTTTGGTTCCATGAGTCCCACTGTGTCACAATGGTCTCCATGCATCCATGATGCCCTGCAGGATCACAATGGGCCTTTGGCTGCTCGAGGCCCTGTAATGTAACAATGGCCTCTTGGTTCCACAAGGCCCTACTGCTTCACACCAGCCTCTTGGGACCCTGCGACCCAGCAGTGCCACAGTGATGTCCTTGGTTCCACGGGGTCCCCATAGTGTCACAATGGCCCCTTCATTTCAGAGGACCTCAGAGTGTCACCACAGTCTCCACAGAAAGGAAACCATGGAGCCCCAGTGTTTCAGGGACTGATGAATCACAGCTAGAAGTGGCCAATGACAGACAGATCTGTCTGTCCTGGCAGGTTTGTCTGGGAATAACCCTTGGATATTTTTAATGTGGAATCCCAATTTCAGCCCTTTATGCCCGGAGGAGAAGGCCAGTTCTTTCCACAGGAAGGAAAGCATACAGCCCCATTGTTTGGAAGGCAAGTGAGGGCCGGCCCTCAAGAAGCCATGGGCAGCCAGGCTTATTGGAAATGTCAGCTTTTTTCTGGGAGCAACCCCTAGATATTGGGAATTTTGGAGGGGGAATCCTGTTTCAGCCATGGGTGCCTGGATAAGGACAGTTCTTTTCCATTTGAAGGAAAGCACTGAGCCCCAGTGTTTTAGGGGCACATGAGAAGAGACCCTTGACATGCCAAGGGAAGTTGGACCAGTGAGGCCAAGCCAACCAGACCTGCTACCTGTTCCCTTGGATCCATGGGGCCCTGCAGTGTCACAATGGTTGTGTCATATTGGATCCTTGGTTCCACGAGGCCCTGCTGTGTCACACTGGCCTTTTGTTTCCATGGGGCTCCTTAATGTCACAGTGGTTCTTTGCTCCCAGGCGGCCTTGCAGTGTCAGAATGCTTTCCTTGGTTGCATGGGACTGCACAATGACACAATGGCCCCATGGTTCCATGAGTCACCAGTGTCACAATGGTCTCCATTATTCCATAAGGTCCTGCAGTGTCCCAGTGGCCCCTTGGATGCATGAGTCCTTTCTTCCATGAGGCCTTGCAGAGTCACAGGACTCTCCTTGGTACCATACTATCAGGATATAAATATTCCAAGAGATGGAGCAAATGAGAGGCTTTGTAGAAGGTGGTTTATGGTATCAGTCTCATAGAAAGGCGAGACATTAAAGGTGTTATATCCAATGCCACAATATCAGAAGCCACTTAATTCATGGTTGCAATGCCTTTTGTTTGTTTTTTAGCCAATCATTTACTTTTACAAAGCTTGTTATTCTCTGTTCACACCAATCATTACTTACTTTGCTTTTCAGGGCTTTGCTGCCATGCCTCATTTGTCAGAAAATCATATAACGCTTCAAAAACTTACATTGATACATCCTTAACTTCTAACTAACTTTGTAACAGGTTCTATTGCTAAACTTTAAAATCCTTTATTATCTTACTTAACATACTTCTTTTCTTATCTAATACATGCTCCTGTTTGCTTAAAATATATTTTTATTTAAATTACAAACTTATGTTCTTGTTTGATGTCTATTTTACTTCTAATGCTCTAATTCTCCAAGCTTTCTCCAAGGTCTTAGGTCAAACCTTGTACCCATCTCTGTCTCTGAGCCTGTATGCACAAGGCCCTGAGAGCTCTCTGCGCCTTCATTTCCCACACCTCAGTATCACAATGGACTCTTGATTCCATGGAGACTCACAATGGCAGAAGGATCTCCTTTGTTCCATCAGGCCCTGCAGAGCCCCTTGATTCTAGGAGGTCTCAAAGTGTCATCTTGGTCTCCAGGATTCCATGAGGCCCCGCAATATCACAATGGACCTTTGGTTCCATGGGTCCTGCACTGTTACATGAATCCTTAGTTCCATGGGCCCTGTAGTGTCACAATGGACCCCTTGGTTCAATGGTGCCACACAGTGACACAATCACCCCTTGGCCCGACAAGACCCCACAGTGTCACAATGGTTCCTTGCTTCAGTGAGGCCTTGCAGTGTCACAATAGACTCCTTGGTTCCATGGGGCTACAAAGTGCCACAGTGGCCCCTTGGTTCAGTGAGGACTGTGATGCCTTAAGATTTTAGTCTTTATATTTTTCAAATCCTGTACTGCATTAGTGCATAACTCTAAACTCCATATAAAGTGTTAGTTAACTGTCTTCAGATTTTGGTCACACAAAACAATTCCTCTAGGCCTGAAACTCAAGGACACCCTAAAGCCTCAGGCTCGGAAAAGTATATACAATAGTGAATTGCTGGGGGAGTAAACTGGTGGAATATGGCTTCATTACCGAAAGCTGTAATTGGAGCATTAACCCCTGATATGCAAATGGACTAAACTTATATCTGTCTGAAAATTTCATGACCATCGTCCACCTTTGGTGGATTCTCTGGGAGGCTTTTGACTGCCCAAGGCATATATATTGAATGCCTTTAATAAATACTCATTTTATTCCTTTAACCTTGTCTAGCCTCTGCCCTAGGTAGCCACAATGTGGTGTCACAATAGTCTCCATGAGTCCATAAGGCCCCACAGTGTCACAACAGATCATTGGTTTCCCTGAGCCCTAGTGTCACTGTGTTCCCCTTGGCTCCACAAGGCTCTGAAATGCCACAATGGCCCATGGTTTCATTAGGTCCTGCTGTGTCATAATGCACCTTTGATTCTATGGTGCCCCAGAGTGTCACAATGGCATCCTTGGTTCCACAGTGTCAGAATGGACCCTTCGTACCATGCAGACCCACACTGTTACTGTAGTGCCCTTGATTCCTTGAGGCCCTGCCAGCTTTAATGGCCCATTTGTTCCAGTGGATCCCAAAGTGTCAGAATAGTCTCTATTGTTCCATCAGAGGCCCTACAATGTCACTGTGGTCCCCTTGGTTCCACAGGGCCCCACAAGGTAAGAGTTAACTTATGATTCCATGAGTTTCCTCTGTCACAACCATCTCCTTGTATCCACAGTGTCACAATGGCCCCTTGGCTCCATGTGGCCACGCTGTGTCACAATTGCTCATGGCTCCATAAGGCCACACAGTTTAACAATGGACCCTTGATTCCACAAGGCCTTGCTGTGTCACAATGAACTTCTGGTTCCATGAGTTTCCATAGTGTCAACAACTGTCTCCCTGGTTCTGCGGTGCCACCATGGACCCTTTGTTCTATGAGGTTCCGCAGTATAACATTGTTACCTTTGTTCCATGAGGTTGCACAGTGTCACAATGGGCCCGTGGTTCCACGAGGCCTTGCTGTGTCAGAATGGCTCCTTGGTTCCAAGAGATTTCTCAGTTTCACAATGTTCTCCTTGGATCTGCACTGTCACAATGTCACAATCGGTTCCATTTAGCCCCAAAATGCCAAAATGGGTTTGGGTTCCATGGGGTTCCATTGTGCCACAATGGAGCCTTTAGTTTACACTAAGTTTACACAGTGTCACGGTAGACTCTATGGTTCTGTGAGGTCCTCGATCACTAAATCTCAGAAATATCAGAATAGGACTCCTAAACACTAATTTGGTGTTAGAGAGGACATCATTAATTGAGGCCTGAGGTCCAACATGGGATAACTCCTAATGTTACATGAACACGTGATTCTATAAGTGTGTTGTTATATACAGTTGCTACATGTGTATTACAATTTACCTATTTCTATAAAACCCACCAAAAGTTCACAGTTACAGTCCTTGCTCTTTCAATCACTGCACCCTTGAGCCAGATGTCTTCTTCTTGTCTTCTAACCACCCCTGCTGGGAAAGCAGCCCCTCAATGCCTGTTTCTCTGCTGAAAGTTCACAGGCACAGTAAAACATGAATCAACCCATTTGGTATCAAGGCCAAGGCTTTGTGTGGCCAGGCAGAGGCAGGCAGGACGCAGAGCTGTCAGCAAAGGAAGGGGCCAGCCAGGTGGGGCAGCCAGGGGATGACGACAGCCTGCAGGGACAGAGGCGCAGGGCATGGACACTGTAGGACAGCCTGGGCTGCAGAGGGCACAGGGATGGGCAGCAGCTGAAAGGCCCTGCCAGAGCCAACTCCTGCAGCACTTGGGCCATGGCTGCTGGCCCTGGGCCCTTGGCCAGCAGGGGACAAGTGAGCCTTGCTGTGCTGGGGCCTCATTGCCTCCTTGTCCCTGCTCAGCAGCCTGGCAGGGGCTGCCCCATGGTCCTGCCCTTGGCATTGCACATCCCCAGAGCCCAGTGACCCGGGAAGAGCCCTGAGCAATGAGGGAGGGACAGGATGTGCCTTGCCAGGGGCTGGGGCTCAGGCCTTGGCCCTTTGCATTCCTGAAACACATCCAGGTTTGCTCAGCATCAGAGACATCTTTTCCTTTTTTGTCCCCACCTGTCATCAGTGACAGAAGTGTTCTGCTGTAACTGGAACTTGGGGCCAGTTTCACTGTGGGACCTGTTAAAAGTTAAAGAAACTTTGGACTTTAAACCTCACTTTGTGTTCTTGCGAAGTTTTCAGAGCACTCTGAGGGAATAAGTCTGATGTAAACAGCACTAAAGCCCTGAGAGGGTCATTAAAGTCCTTGTGCTCTGTCTGTGTTGCTCAGCTGGGCTGGGCTCCTGGCACAGAGAGCAATCCTGGCAACCAAGAAGAGCTTCAAAAACACATTTCTTTGATGAGTAGTTCTTCTTCCAGCCCAACAGGGCTGGGGCTCTGCCTGCAGCCACCCTGGGCACAGCACAGAGGCACAGAGAACTTCAATCAGTCACAGCTGGAAAGATGCTCAGAAGTGGCTGGGGCAGAATCACTCCCAGCCCTTGACACAGGGAGCCTTTGGCTGCAGGACAATGCAGCTGCAGCTCCTGGAGTGATCTCCTAAAGCTGGAACATCCCAATGCCTACAGACTCTGTGAGTACATTCTCTGATTCTCTCTTGTGTAGAGCAGCCAGGGCTGCCCAGGGCTGTCCTGCAGAGCAGGGTCCTGCAGCCCAGGGCGCTGTGCTGGGGCAGGGACTCTGCTGCCTGCCAGGGACAGCTCTCAGCCAGACCTGGGAGCTGCTCACAGCACTGGGGGACAAGGTGTGGGTGGAAGGAGACAGCTGGTAAGGCTTAGAAGTGTTCTCCTTGTGTGGTGAGGATGCTGCATTGTTCAGGGCTGCTCCCAGGATGACATTTAACTCCAGAACATTTTCAAGTAGATTATACAGGCAGCACAGCAAGCCAGGGACTGCATAAAAGGGAAAATCCGGCTTTTTTTATGTACTGCTCTGGGTTACCTGGATGGGAAATTGCACAGACGTTCATCTCTCAGCTCAGGTTGAGAAAAGTTTAAAAAAGTTTTCTCTCAGATCTTAATAAATTAGGCATTACTAGAAATCAGCACAGGGTCCCTTACAGACAGCATCAGTGTCACTTTTCCAGCCTCCTCAGGGTTGCTGTGATGTTGCCTTCAGAGCCTGAGGAGGCAGAGCTGCCCTGGGCAGTGCCCTGTGCTGGGAGGGGTCTGCAGGGCAGAGCTGAGTCCCCAGGCCTGGGTTGGGCTCTGGCAGCACTGGCAGGGCCCAGCCCTGGGCACAGGGAAGCAGCTGCTGGCAGGGACAGCTCCAGGCAGCAGAGCCCTGGGCAGGCAGTGAGAGGAAAGTGCCACCAAGTTGGGCTGGGATATTTAAAGTCTTCTCCAAACCAAATAATTCCATGATTACTTTTCTTACAGATCCTCATGCACAGACACTGCAAATGTCCAATGGCAGCTCCATCAGCCATTTCCTCCTGCTGCCATTGGCACACACGTGGCAGCTGCAGCTCCTGCACTTCTGCCTCTTCCTGGGCATCTCCCTGGCTGCCCTCCTGGCCAACGGCCTCATCATCAGCGCCGTAGCCTGCAGCCACCACCTGCACACCCCCATGTTCTTCTTCCTGCTCAACCTGGCCCTCACTGACCTGGGCTGCATCTGCACCACTGTGCCCAAAGCCATGCACAATTCCCTCTGGGACACCAGGGCCATGTCCTACTCAGGATGTGTCAGTCAGCTCTTTTTCTTTCTGTTCTTCCTCTCAGCAGAATTTTTCCTCCTGACTGTAATGTGCTACGACCGTTACGTGTCCATCTGCAAACCCCTGCACTACAGGACCCTCCTGGGCAGCAGAGCTTGTGCCCACATGGCAGCAGCTGCCTGGGCCAGTGCCTTTCTCTATTCACTGCTGCACACAGCCAATACATTTTCCCTGCCCCAGTGCCATGGAAATGCCCTGGGCCAGTTCTTCTGTGAAATCCCACACATCCTCAAGCTCTCTTGCTCCAAATCTTATCTCAGGGAACTTGGGCTTCTTGCTGGTAGTGCCTGTTTAGGATTTGGTTGTTTTGTGTTCATTGTTTTCTCCTATGTACAGATTTTCAGGGCTGTGCTGAAGATCCCCTCTGAGCAGGGACGGCACAAAGCCTTTTCCACCTGCCTCCCTCACCTGGCTGTGGTCTCCCTGTTTATCAGCACTGGCACATTTGCCAACCTGAAACCTCCCTCCATCTCCTCCCCATCCCTTGATCTGGCATTGTCAGTTCTGTACGCAGTGGTGCCTCCAGCACTGAACCCCCTCATCTACAGCCTGAGGAACCAGGAGCTGAAAGCTGCAGTGTGGACACTGATGATGGGATTGTTTAAGAAACAGTAAACTGCTTACTAGTGTCTGCAAGTCACTTGTAATAAAAAAAAATTTTACACTATTTCTTTTGTTTGGTGGTGGAATTGCTCTTTTCTTCCCTTTGATTCAGCATTTTAATATATTCCATAAAGAAATGCCATTCCTTGTGCCCTTTCTCATTTAGTTCCTCTCAATCTTTGCTGTGGCCACAGACTGTGTCAATGAGAAGCTGTGCCCTCAGTGGCTTAAAATGAACTAAAGGATCTCCTAGCAGAATTTTCTGTGGAGGTGCATTTTGTTCCCTTCTCTGGAGCTGCAGCAGCAATGTCTGTGTGCAGAGCTGAGGGCAGATCAGTGCTGGCACAGCAGCTGTGCCCAGCAGCAGCAGCAGCACTTGGTGTTGCCAGTGCTGCTCCTGTGCCACTGCCCCGCTGCCCTCCTGCCCCTCGTGTTGCTGCAGGGCCTGAGTGCTCTCAGGGCCGGGCACAGCCCTGGGGGTGGCAGTGCTGGGGCTGCAGCAGGGACAGGCCATGGGCACTGCTGGGGCAGCGCTGACGCCTCAGGGCAGGGCCTGGGGGCTCCAGGCTCCTTGGCCAGGCTCTCTCCAGAACACTTGGCCAGGCCAATGCTGAGCAGAGAAAACCCCGTGAGCAGCCCCAGGCTGGCCGTGGGCAGGCTGGGGGCAAACAGCATGGCTGGTGCTCTGCAAGGGCCCTGCAAGGGGAGACCCTGGCAAGGAGCAGCAGAGCAGGGGCTGATCCATCCCCACTGCGCTGGACACCCCAGGGCAGCGTCCCAGAGCGTCCTCATGCACCTGCCAACAACATCCCCCCTCTGCAGCCCTGGCCTCTTCCCCAGCTCACACAGGTGCCGCATCCTTGCAGGCACAGACACGGCAGCACTGGCTCAGGAGCCCCTGTTTGCATTGCACAGAGCAGGCGTCAGCACCCCATGGTGCTGCTGTGGGGAGATGGAGCTGAGTGAGCACAAATGCCATCAGCCCCTGGGGCCAGCAAGGGCTGGGGGATGGGAGGGAAACCACTCAGGTTTGTCGTGGCCTTTGCAGTCAGCCAGAAAGTTTGTTCCCATGAGCTCTGAGCTTCCTGTCCCACTGCAGATGTTGTTGCTCAGAGCCAGGGCTGCCTGGCAGCCACCCCCAAACTGCCCTGAGCATTTCCTTTGTCTCACCATTGCTTTCTTTAGTCTTTCCTGATCCAGATTTCTTCCTCCTCTGCATCCCTGTTCCCTCCCCGTAAAACAGCCCATCCCTGTTTGCCCTTTCTGCTCTGGACCAAATCCCCATTTCAGTTCCTGAGTTGGCACCATGGGAACATCCCTTGGGGAGCAGGATCACCCTACAAGTTCTTCAGGAATTGTCTGCAGGGTCCTGCAGTGCCTCGTGCTGCTCCCTTGCCAGAGGCACCACAGGCCAGGGAGGCACATCTGGGCTGGTGTGTCTGGGTGTGGGGCTCCCTGTTCTGGGCAATGAGGAGGGGCTGGAGAGGCTCTGCAGGACTGACAGGATGGGCTTTGGGGCTGTGAGGAGAAGCTGGGGGACCTGGGCTGCTGGACCTTCTGAAGAGGAGGCTCAGGGCTCATTCTGCAACTGCTCCAAGGATGGTTTCAGGGAATCATGAAATTTAGCAGGGCTGGAAAAGATTTTGGAGATAATTGAGTCCAACCTGTGCCCTGACACCACCTTGTCTCCCCTGAACCTCCTGTTCCTAGGATAAACATCCCCAGCTCCCTCAGCAGCCCGTCACAGAACTTGTGTTCCAGACCCCTCACAACCCTTGTTGCCCTTCTCTGGACACACTCCAGCCCTTCCATGTCCTGCCTAAACTGGGGGGCCCAGAACTGGCCACAACACTCGAGGTGCTGCCCAAACAGTTCTGAGCACAGGAGAAGAATCACTGCCCTGGTCCTGCTGGCCACACCATTCCTGATCCAGGCCAGGAGCCATTGGCCTTCTTGGCCACCTGGGCACTCTGCTGGCTCATGTCCAGCCTGCTGCCCATCAGTGCCCCCAGGTCCCTTTCTGCCACTCTGTCCCCAGCCTGTATCACTGCAGGGGTTGTTGTGGCCAAAGTGCAGAACCTAGCACTTGGACTTGTTAAACCTCACCTCATTGGATTTGGGCCCTAGATCCAGCCTCAGCCTGTTCAGGTCCCTCTGCAGTGCTCTCCTACCATGAAGCAGATGAACATTTGCAGTCAGTATGGTGTCACCACAGTTCCACAAGCCATAGAGTGTCACAATGATCTCCATGATTCCGTGGGGCCTCCCAGTGTCACAATGTCGCTTTGCTTCCCTGGGAACCCTTGGTGTCACAAAGTCCCTTGGTTCCTTGGTCCCCACAGTGTCACAATGTTACCTTGGTCCTGCAAGGCCCTGCATTTTCGTGGTGCATCCTTGGTTCCATGATTCTTGCAGTGCAGCAATGCTCTCCTTGGTCCCACAGTGTCACAATGGCCTCTTGGTCCCAAGGTCCACCACGGTGTCAAACATGTTTCCTTCATTCCATGAGTCGCTGAGGAGCAACACTGGTCCCTTGGTTTCATGGCCCTGCAGTGTCAGAATGGCCCCATCATTACACGAGGTCCTGCTCTGCCACACTGCTCTGCATGGTCCCACAAGGCCCTGCAGTGTCACTGTGGCCTCTTGGTTTCATGAGGCCTCCGAGTGCCACCATGAATTCTTTGGTGCTGCAGTGTCACAATGGAGCCCTGGTTACACAAGATCCTGCAGTGTCACAAGGGCCCCTTGGTTCCATGGGGCACCACAGTGTCACAATTGTTCCCTTAGTTCCAAGAATCCTTGCAGTGGCGCAATGGCCCCTTGATTCCATTGAACCCCAGGCTCTCACAAGGCTCTCCTTGGTCCCACAGTGGCACAATGGCCCCTTGGTTCCACAAGGCCCTGCAGTGTCACAGTGGCCTCTGTCATTCCACAGGACCCAGAGTGTCACAATGGACTCCTTGCTTCCATGTAGCCCCACAGTGTCACAGTGGCCCCTTGGCTCTGTGGTGCCATGTCATTCACAGTGTCACCATGGTGCTCTCAGTTCCATGAGGCCCTGCAGTGTCACAATGGCCCCTTGCTTCCCCAGGGCCCTGCAGTGACACAATCATCACAGAATCACCCATGCTGGAAAAGACCTTGGAGAGCATCAAGTCCAACCTGTGACCCAACACCACCTTGTCACCCAGACCATGGCACTCAGTGCCACATCCAGTCTTTCCTGAAACATATCTAGGGACGGTGACTCACCCACCTCCCTGGGCAGCCCAGTCCAATGACAAATCACCCATTTTGTGAAGAATATTTCCTAATATCCAGCCAAAACATCCCCTGGTGCAGCTTTAAGGCTGTGTCCTCTTGTCCTGTCGCTGTTCCCTGGGAAAAGAGCCTGACCCCCACCTGGCTGCACCCTCCTGTCAGGGAGTTGTAGAGAGTGATGAGATCTCCTCTTTTCCAGGATAAACATCCCAAACTCCCTCAGCCACTCCACACAAAACTTGTGTTAGAGACCCCTCACCAGCCTTCTTGCCCTTCTCTGGAGATGCTCCAGCACCTCCATGTCCTGCCTAAATTGGGGGCCAAGAACTGGAGGTTCTGCCCAACCAGTGCTGAGCACAGGAGAAGAATCACTGCCCTGGTCCTGCTGGCCACACCATGCCTGATCCATTGGAGTCCCAGGGGTTGGATGAGGGAAATGCTGGGGAGGAGGTGCGGACAAAGTGTTATTGATTTTCAGCCTTGATGTGTCATGATTTTCATATTTATTCAGATTGTATTACAAGGTGCTGGGCATCATTATGAATTGGATCATACTGGTATCAATCTAGAAACAAACAAAACAAAAAAAAATCATTTTTCTCTGTGTTGTTTTCAGTATAGTATTCTCACTTTGCATACACTTCTGAAATCTTTCTAATTAACCACAAAACAACTGAAAACTTAAATCATTCCCAAGGGCTTTTCTTGTTTGGGTGTTTTGAAAAAATATTTATGAACCTTTGTCACTGAATTTCTCAACTGAAGAGCTCAAGAAAGAAGAGGCCTCTGGAGTAGAAAATTTCATCAGCATCCTCCAAGTGGCTGAGGATCCATCCTCATCAGAGCAGGAATGAACAGAAATGGGCACAGCTTTGTGGCTGCCCCAGCTCTGGGATGGGCCCTGGGCCTGGAGCAGGAGCAGCTCTGCAGGGCCCCAAGGCCGGGGCTGTTGTGCTGGCCTGGGCAGATGGGATGGCAGCAGGGGCTGCAGAGCTCTCAGGAGCTCAGGGAGAGGGGAGCAGGGCACACAGGGAGCCTCCTTTTGCCTTGGCCAAGCCCCTTGCCCATGGCTGGGGCTGAGTCCTGTCTGAGCTGCAGCTGCTGCTGTGCCCTTGCCAGGGGCTGAGGCCGTGGGGCCACTGCCCAGAGCCCCTGGCCTGAGCAGAGCTGTGGGGCCAGAGCCGGCTGGGCTGTGCTGGGGAGAGGCCCTTGGTGCTGCACAGAGCTCAGGGCAGCTGGCACAGCTTGCAGGGAGCTGGGCTGGCCTGAGAGAGCCTGCCAGAGAAACCAGCAGTGTCCATCCCAGCCTGGCTGAGCGTGCAGGGGCAGGACTCAGCCCAGGCCTTGTGGGGCAGGGCCAGCGCCTGTGGAAGGCATTGGAAACAGGCAAGTGGGCGAGAGAGGAGGCTGCTCTGTGCCCTTGGTGGCATGCACACAGCAGGGAGGGGGCCCAGCACATTTGTCACTGACAACCTCTGTCCCCAGCCGTTGCCAGCCCTGGCTGCTCAGCCCAGGTTTGCCCTGGGCTGAGTTTGGCTGTGGCCCAGCTCCATCCTCCTGCAGGGCTCAGGGCCTGTTCCCGGCCATGGCCAGCCCTGCCCGGCCTCTCTGCTGGCCCAGAGCCCGGCAGAGCCCGGGGCAGGGCTGTCAGTGCAGGCCCACAGGTGCCACGGGCTGTGCAGGAGCTGGCAGAGGCTGCCCAGCAGGGAGGCCATGGGGCACAGAGCCCCAGGGCTGCTGTGGCACCACGGCACAGGGGCCGTTCCTCCCACAATGCTCCTGTCCTGGGCTGGGCCTGCACAGGAGCTGTGCCGCTATGGCTGGGCCAGCAAGCTGGGAACAAAGGTCAGCGCTGCAAATCCTTCAGCAAAACCTTGTGGAGGAGGCAGTTTTGAGTGGCTCCATAGCTCAGGAATCTAAAAGAGAGAAAAAGCCACAGAGATCCTGCACAACAGAGGGAATTTAAACCTCATTGCCTTGAGCTGCTTCAGACTCATTCTGGGGAATGTGTTTCACCATAGCATGGCCTGGGAAGGAAATTCTTTTCTCTTGTTTTCCAAGCTGTGGCCTCCTGATATGTTGACAATTGACCCTTGGTTCATAGTGATTTCATTGGATCACAGTGGTCTCCTTGGTTCCATCAGGCCCAGGTTTGTCACAATTGAACCTTCATTCCATTGTATCACAGTCCTTTCATGGATTCCATGATGCTGGGTCACAGTGGAGCCTTTGTTCATGCATTTCCATTGCGGCACAGTGGTCTCCAGCATTCCATGACGCCACGGTGCAAAACAGTGAGCACTTGATTCCATGAGTTTCCATTCCATCACAATGATCTCTTGGATTCCATGAGGCCCTGCAGTATCACTAGAAAGCCTTTGTTCCACCTTTTTCCATTGTTTCACAAATGGTCTCCAGTGCTTTATGTTGTTCATTTGTGCAACATGAAACAATGGACATTAGCTTCCATGTGATTCCACAGTGTAACAATGGTCTCCTGGGTTCCATGAGGCCTTTCAGTGTCACTAAGGAGACTTTGATCCATATTTTCTATTGTTCCACATCAGTCTTCAGCGCTCTTTTGAGGCTGCAATGTGAAACAGTGGACATTTGATTCCACGTGATTCCACAATGGTCTCCTGGGTTCCATGAGGCCACTGTTTGTAGCAATTAGGACTTGGCTCCATGAGATTCTATTTTGTCTCAATGCTGTTGTGGATTCCATGAGTCCCCAGTGTGTTTACGATTGAAACATGGTTCCCTAAAATTCCGTAGTATCACTTTGCCCTTCTGTGATTCATGAGGCTGTGCTGTGTCACAATGCTTCCTCCAAGGCTGCACATGTCCCAGTGGCACCGGGTTTCCATCAGGCCACGCTTTGTCACAATCACAGTGGTCTCCTTGGCTCCATCAGGCCCAGGTTTGTCACAACTGAGCCTTGGTTCTATGAGATACCCTTGTATCACAATCCTCTCTTGGATTCCATGAGGCCCCGCTGTGAAACTGTGGGCACTTGGTTCCATGAGTTCCTTTGCACTGTGCTGCCATGGAATCTTAAGCAACCAATGGTCAATTGTCAACACATCAGGCTCTCATAAAACTAAGGAGAACATTGTGACACAATGGATTCTCATGGAACCAAGGCCCCATGGTGACAAAGCGCTGCCTGATGGAAACCCAGTGCCACAGGGACATGTCCAGCCTTGGAGGAAGCAAGTGTCCATTGTGACACAGCACAGCCTTGTGAATCACAGGAGAGCACAGTGACACCATGGAATCTTGGGTAAGCAAATGTTACTAGCAAACACAGCGGGGACTTATGGAAGGCAGGACACCATTGTGATGCTGCAGTTTGTCACGATGGGGCCCTGCTCCGTGAGAATCCATTTCCCCACAATCTGCTGGGTTCTAGGAGGCCCCACTGTGTCACAACAGACCCTTGCTTCCATGGCATGGTCCCACTTGCATCTGGGTTCCATGAGGCCATGCTGTTTTCACAATTGAAACTTGTTTCCATGCGATTCCATTGCGACACAATGGTCCCCATGTTCCCATGAGGCTGTGCTGTGTCACAATGGACATTGGATTCCACAAGAGCTGGCAATGTCCCAGTGGCACCTGTGTCTCATGAGGCCCTGCCCGTCACAATTGATTCTTGTTTCCATGAGATTCCATTGAGACACAGAGCTCTCCTAGAACCCATGAGGCCTTGATCTGCCACAATGATGTCTTGTTTCTAGTATATCTGGCAATACTTCTCTGGCCCTTGTGTTCCATGTGGTCCCTCTCTATCAGAATTAACTCTTGGTTCCATTGCATCACAACGCTCCCTATGTTTCTATGACATGCCCTGTGTCTCAATGGACACTGGATTCCACAAGAGCTGGCAATGTCCCAGTGGTACCTGTCTCCTATTCGGCCTCACTTCATCAAAATAAAGCCTTGGTTCCCTGAGACTCCACTGTGTCACAATGTTCTCCTCGGTTTTCTGAGAACCTGATGTGTTCACAATTGACCTTTGGCTCTTTGAGATTTGATTGCATCACAGTGGTTTCCTTGTTTTCATAAAGCTCAGGTTTGTCACAATGGAGCCTTGCTTTCAGGATATTTCATTGTAAGACAGTGGTCTCCATCACTCTATAAGGCTGCACCATGAAACAGTGGACACTTGGTTCCATGAGATCCCATTGGGTAACAATGTTCTCCTGTGTTCCATTAGTACTGGTTCTTTCACAACTGACGCTTGAATAAGCCTTGAAAATGTCCCATTGGCACTGGGTTCCATCAGGCCCCTGTTGTTCCAGGACATTCCATTGCTTCACAATGGTCTCCTTGGTCCCATGAGGACCCTCTGTGTCACAATGCAGCCTTGGTTTCTTGAGATTCCCTTGTGTCACACTGGTCTCCTATGTTCCCTTAGGCCCAAGTTGTATCACAATGGGCACTTGGTTCCATGAGCAGTGGCAATGTCCCAGTGGCACCTGTGTTCCATGACACCCTGCTGTGTTACAGGTGAGTTTGTTCCATGAGATTCCATGGAGTCACAATGGTCACTTGGGTTCCATGAGGCCCTGCTGTTTTGACAATTGACACTTGGCTCCATCAGATTCCATTGCCTCACAATGTTCTCCTGGGTTCCAAGAGGTCCTGCTGTGTCACAATAGTCCCTTGCTTCCACAAGCCATGGCACAGTCCCACTTTTCCCTGGGTTCCATGAGACCGTGCCATGTTCACAATTGACACTTGCTTCCATGAGATTCCATTGCATCACAGTGGTCCCCATGATTCCATGAGGCTGTGCTGTGTCATGATGGACACTGGATTCCACAAGAGCTGGCAATGTCCCAGGGGCACCTGTGTCCCATGAGGCCCCACTTTGTCAAAACAGAGCCTTGGATCTGTGAGATTCCAGGTTGTCCCAATGGTCTACTGAGTTCCATGAGGCTGGGCTTTGTTGCAATGGACACTGAGATCCACATGGCCTGGCAATATCCAAGTAGCACCTGGCTTCCATAAGGCCCCACTATGTTTGCAGTTAACACTTGGTTTTCCCAGGCTGCCTTGTGTCACAGTGCTCTCTTAGGTGCCATGAGGCCCTGCTGTGTCCCAATGGACACTTGCTTCCATGAGATCCCATTGTGTCACAGTGCTCTCCTGGGTGTCGTGAGGCCCTGCTGTGCAATAATGGAGCCTTGTTTCTACCAGTCTTGGCAATGTCCCAGTGGTACCTGTGTGCCATGAGGCCCCACATGGTAAAATTACAGCCCTGGGCTGACAACTGATTCCTGTTTCCTTGAGATTTCTTTGCACCACAATGGTCTCCTTTGTTTCAGGAGGCCACACTGTGAAACAGTGGACACTTCAATCCATGAGTTTCCATTCCATCAAAATGGTCTCTTGGATTCCATGAGGCCCTGCAGTGTCACTAGAGAGCCTTTGTTCCACCTTTTTCCATTGTGTCACAAATGGTCTCCAGTGCTCGATGTTGTTCATTTGTACAACATGAAACAATGGACATTAGCTTCCATGTGATTCCACAGTGTAACAATGGTCTCCTGGGTTCCATGAGGCCCCTGTTTGTAGCAATTAGGACTTGGTTCCATGAGATTCTATTAAGTCACAATGTTCTCCTGCCTTTCATGAGTCCCTACTGTGTTTACAATTGACGCTTGGTTCCCCAAGATTCCGCAGTGTCATTGTGCTCTCCTGTGATTCACAAGGCTGTGCTGTGTCACAATGAACACTTGCTTCCTCCAAGGCTGGACATGTCCCAGTGGCACTGGGTTTCCATCAGGATACGCTTTGTCACAATGTGGCCTTGGTTCCATGAGAATCCACGGTACCATTATGTTCTCTTTAGTTTTACAGAGCCTGAAGTGTTGACAATTGACCCTTGGTTCCTTGAGATTCCATTGCACCACAGTGATCTCCTTGGTTCCATCAGGCCCGGGTTTGTCACAACAGATCCTTGGTTCCATGCGTTTCCATCACGGCACAATGGTCTCCAGCATTCCATGAGGTCTCGCTGTAAAACAGTGGGCACTTGGTTCCATGAGTTTCCATTCCATCAGGATGATCTCTTGCATTCCATGAGGCCCTGCAGTGTCATAGTGGAGCCTTTGTTCCATGTGTTCCCATTGTGACACAATGGTTGCCAGCACTCTGTGAGGCTGTGCCGTGAAACTGTGGGCACTTGGTTCCATGAGATTCCATGTTGTCACTCTCAGCAAAATCCATAAACACCAGAGGTTTATGTCCAAAAAGGAGACAGGGCACACCTTCAACTTGATTTCAATAAAGGGAGAAAGTTCACTGGAGCACACGCCCATGGGCTTTTCTCTCTCAAGGTTTCAGAGGACGCAGTCTCCTTTTATCCTAAATTCACAGCCGCACGTTGCCCTCTTCCTTTCCCCATTGGCCAAGGTACTAGGAAGGTACAGCCTTCCCAAATCGCCTGCCCCATATCCTCCCTTGAACCTGGCATTTCCCCCCATAGTTCAGAAGTTCAGCCTTGTGCAGGCCCCCGTCTGTTTCAGGAGCCAAGCTGTCTGGGCCCGGTAATAAACCTGCTGCCCAAAGTCAGCAGACACCTTACGACCCATTTCACAGACCTTAACACCCATCCCTTCACTCATTAAATGATTTGTAAAGACATTAGCACACATCATTCTTCTCACAGTGATATTTCCTGTGCTGGTGACAGTCTATTAAATCCAGCCTTTGGCCTGACCTCTCTGCTGTTGTAGTTCCATGGACAGAGGTTGTTGTCGCTTCCCCCTTCCATGGCCAGGCCAGTGTTCAGCCATCTCCAGGACAGCAGGGCCCCATCCCACGTCACTGTGCCCTGGGAAGACAAAAACCATCGCTCCAAATGTCTCCCTCTCTGCCTTCTTCCCAGGCACTGGGGCCTGCCAGTGGGGTTTGCTGCTGGGTGACACAGGAAAAAGGAGACCATATTGACATTGATGGGCATATAGAACCAAACATGCATTGTGACACTAAAGAACCTCACAGAACCAAGAGTCCATGGCGACACAACAGGGCCTTGTGGAACCAAGGGAGTCTAAAGGCCTAAAACTATTCTTGAGTGGTTCTGCCTTGGGAACAGAAACTTCCTTGGTGGCATCTTGGGCTTGGCACAGGCTAAGGAAGGCATCTGTTTGTAATGGGGCAACTCAGGAGTTTTAAATTGCTTCAGAAAAAGAAAAGGAAGAAAACTCATGTTTGCCTGAGTGCAGTCAGTTCTCCAACCAAAGCAGGTCCCACGTTAGTGGGGACAGACTGGATGGTGTTGGGGAATGTGGAGCAAGGGTGTCCACACTGGGTCAGACCTCAAGGCACAGCTTCTCTGAGCAGGCCAGACCTCCTGAGGAGAGACCCTGGATCAATATCAATCACAGAACTCTGCAATCAACTCTGATCTAAAGAGAAGTAGTAATAAAAGACATGCTTTAAAATAGAAAGACGTATTTCTGAGAAGCTCTTTGAAATATTTGTCCATAACTGTAGGTAAAACTTCCTAATGAACTGCATCAGACCAGAGGGAAATCAAGAGAGAGCCATGGTTTTGTCAGGATTTGCTTGATCCCAATGAGCCCCATGATGCATTTGGTGTTGAGTCCTTGAACCTCAGGGCCTGAGAGGAGTCCAAGTCAGAAGAAAAACCCAAAATGAGATCCATCCCCAACACAGGCTCCTCATGGACTCCTTGGAGGAGAGAATTGGAGGCCATGATTGAGCAAAAACATCTCAGAGAGTCAGAGAGGAAAGGAAAAAGGAAAGTATCTTAAAAAACTAAAGTACCTGGAGGCAGTTGAGCCTCACTGAGTGTTGTTACTGAGAAAGGCTCTCAAGAGACTAATTAAAGCAGGTAATTGGAGGCCATGATTGCACAAAGCTCTCAGAGACTCCAACGCAAAAGCAAAACCCCAAAGTCCTTGGAAAAACCTGCAGTCCCTGGGAGCATGAAGGAGCCCCCAGGGCCATTCCTGACCAAGGCTCCCCAGGGACTGGTCCCAGCAGATCCCTGAGGCCACTGGGATGTGGGGGGATGCTGAGGGCAGGTCAAGGGGTGGCAGTGCCCAGCCTTGCTGGGGCTGTGCCAGGAGGCCCCAGTGGCTCAGGACAAGGTGTCTCCTCACAGCCCTTGGTGGCACAGACCCTGCTGTGCCCCAGGGCACCAAGACTTGCCTTCTCTTTGTCCCCACCTGTCATCTCTGCCTCCAGGTCTCTGCTCTGATTGAGGCTTGGGGACACTTTCTCAGTTGTGTTTCTCAGTGGGACTCATTTAATCTTCAAGAAACTTTGGAGTTTGATTCTCACTTGGAGTTCTTGAGAGGTTTCCTAACAAACCATGGCTCTGCCTTGATTTCCCTCTGGTCTAGTGCAGTTCATCACGAAGTTTTTCAACTCTACTTATGGAGAAATATGTCAAAGAGATTCTAAGAAGTACGCATTCCTATTTTAAAGACTATTTTTTACTGCTGATCTCTTTGAAGAGAGGTTATTGCAGCATTCTGTGGTTGATATTGATCCAGGGTCTCTCCTCAGGAGGTTTGGCCTGCTCAGAGAATCTGTGCCTTGAGGTCTGACCCTGTGTGGGCAGCCTTGCTCCACATTGCCCAACCTCATCCTGTCTGTCCTCACTCACTGGGACCTGATTAGGTTGGAGAACTGGCTGCATTGAGAAAAAGAGATGTTTCTCCTTTATTTTTATTTTTATTTTTGAAGCACTCTAAAACTCCTGAGTTTCCCCATTACAAACACTCCTCAGGTGTGTGCCAGCCCAAGATGCCACCAGAAACACTGCAGAGCTGCTCTGGGCCAGTTTTGAGGGTGGATCATCATCCCAACCTGCACTGGGCCACCACAAGGGGCTGTGGCCATGGACACTGCACTGACCCCACTGCTGGGTTTGGGTGCCACGGCAACCGTGAGAAGTTCAAGTTTCTATGGAAACACTGGGGAGGACTGGGACATACTGGGAACCCTGGGAACCCTTTGGGAGACACTGGGATATAGTGGGAGTGATACTGGAGTGGACTGGGACATACTGGGAAACAGTGGGAACTCTATGGGAGACACTGGGATACGCTGGGTGTGATACTGGGGAGGACTGGGACAACCTGGAAACACGGGGAATGCTGGGGGTGGAGGGAATCTGGGTGGACTGGGATGGACTGTGGGGGTGCACAGAGACACATTGGGACATACTGGGACATACTGGGAGTGATACTGGGCAATACTGGGGCAAACTGGGGATACTGTGAGTGAAACTGGGGGATACTGGGACAAACTGGGAACACTGTGGGGAAGACTGGGGGACAATGGGGCGTACTATGGATGACACTGGAAGAAACTGGAAGGGAATAGGAATGAACTCAGGTTTATTGGGAGGGACTGGGGTGTACTCCGAGGGCATGTAGGGGCACTGGAATTGCTCTGGGCTGCATTGGGGATGAACTGGTCTTTACTGGGAGGCACTGGAGGGGCACTGGGAATGTACTGGGCTGTACTGGGGAATAACTGAGCTGGTCTGGGAGGGACTGGAGGGGTTGAATGGGCTGCTCCTGCCTCCGCCCATCACTGCCCACAGCCAATCAGCACCGGGGATCGATGACGCAGGGGCGGTGCCTGGGGTCGGTGCCATCTTTTCTTTTTGCCTACAACTCCCATCATGCCCCACAGCCCGATTTAGCCCTATTGGAGCTGGGACTACAACACCTGTCATGCCCCGTGCCCCACAGAACCCCTGGTATCCGCCTTCCACATGTCCCATAAGTGTCCCCCAGACCCTCCAGGATACATAAGTGCCCCCTCAGCGCCCATTTGGGACCACCTCAAAAGAGTCCACAAATCCTCTGAATACTCCAAACCTCATGGATGCCCATTACAGCCACTTCTGGGAATTCATCTCCTCTCATCCCTGGCAGCTTCAGAGTCCCTCATAACACATTTCCGCTCCTAAAACTCCTGCCATGCCCCACACCCTAAAGAGCCCAGTTAGATCTCCCCAAGTTCCCCCAAGTGCTCCTGAACCATATACGTTCCCCCCTGAGGACCTCTAGTCACAGCTCGGATGCAAAAGTGCCCCCCAGGTGCTTTCCTGGACCCCAAAACACCCGATTCGAGCCACTTCCGGGACTACAGCTCCCATCATGCTCCACTGTTCCTGTAGAGCGCCATTCCAGCCTTGACTTCATGTCCCATCATGCACTGCGCCACACCAAGAGACATTGCAGCTGTGCCGAGAACTCCTGTGATGCTCTGTGGTTCCATTAAACCGTATTATTCCTGCACCTACAACTCCCATCATTTCCCGTGCCCTAGAGAGCCCCGTCAGAGCCCCCAAGTGCCTGCCTGGACCCCAAAGGGCCCCAGATTCCCCTTCCTGACTTCCAGGTGCCCCTCTGGAATTCTAGCTGCCACTTTGATGCCGACATTTTCTCTCAGGATCCCTAAGTACTACTTCAGTACCCTCTCAATGCCCATAAGTGTCCTTCTGACCCTCAACGTCCTTCCAAATTCCATCCTCAGACCCAAAACAGCCCCAAATGTGCCCCAGAAATGTCTCCATGTACCACAAAGCGGCCCTTTTTACCATGTGTGAAAAAATGATTAAAAAGAATACAAAAGGACTAATAAAAAGACTAATTAGCATGAAAAGGAAGAAATCAATAGCCAATAGTGGTCAACTAATTAATGAAGCAATGACCAATAATTTTTTTGGTTGCTAAAAATGTATGAAGTTTTTAATACAAATATTTTAAAAAGGTAATAAAAATAATAATATTATAAATATTAAAAATACATATTTAACTTAAAAAAAAATATATTTTAATTATAAAGAAAATCCAGTAATTTTCTTTAATGTTTTAGGATGTCACTCCGAAAAGGTGGGTGATGTCAGACATGGCGAGGTTGGGGTGGAAGAGGAGGTTGTCCAAATAGGGCCAGCCCTCAAGGGGCTCATTCTTCTCTGTGCCCAGACCTCTTAAGGAGACATCCAGAATCAACATCACCAGGGCAATGCTTCTGGGAGTACTGATTCAGGGAGGGGGATCCCAGGATAAAAGAACTTCCCTGTCCAAGAGAGGGCTGTGACTGTGAGCCCTGAGTTGTGTTTCATTGTGTAGTTTGTTGAGAATTGTGGGTCAGAGAAGTGTATAAGTGGAAGATCTTTGTACCAAGTTACTGCCAGGTGAAGCTCCGGAGCTGGGATAAGGTTAAAAGGCATTAGAAGGAAAAGAACTTTCAGTATGGGGGCAAGTGAAAGCAAAGGGGCTCCTAAAGGTAGTGTTTTAGGATGTGTTTTGGCATATTGGAAAGAGCTGGTGGATCATAAGAATACAGAAACTAAAAGAGAGCTTATTAAGTTGAGTACACAGTGGTGGCCACTTTATAAACTTGAGGAAGGGGCGAAGTGGCCCCCATCAGGAACATTGGACTAAAGCTGATGCTTTTCCTTAGGTGTGAGCAGAAATAGCATGAAGTTACTTATGCTGACATGTTTTTCACCTTTAAGAATCACCCTGAGTGGCAAAGGGCTTGTGGAATTAGACCCCCCTCTGACTCTTTAGTGTTGGCTCTCAAGAAAGATAATAAAGCTAATAAAGAAAAACCCAAGAAGTGTTGCAGCACATGCTCAATAAATCAAAGGTGTACACATCCTAACAAAGTATATTGTATGAAAACTCAAGGAGAAGAGACAAAAAAATTAATCCACCCCCAATTCCCGAAACACAAGAGCCAACCTGACTGTATCCACTCTATTTTATGTTATGCTATTTTATGTTTATGCTGTTAAACAAAATCCCTTTCAAACTTTTTCTGAATTTCTAGACCAGGTGTGAGAGGCAATATGTTGACACACCACCCTGGATCCTGAATCGGATGAGGGAATACAACAATTGGTGAACTTGTTTTTAGGGCAATCTACAAGTGACATCAGGTGAAAGCTCCAGAAGATGTGAGGCCCAGCAAGTCGGAACTTGGAGACTTTGCTAAATGAGGCATGGAGAGTTTCCAGCAATTGGAAAGAGGGGTGTAAACCAGGGACAAAGAAACTAGTAGCAGTAATACAGAAAATGTAAAAAGGCGACTGGCTGACCTGAAAAAGCATATTTTTGCAAACCATTAAAGTATAAATTTGGAAAAGAGTGAGGAATTCATTAATTTTTCTATATGCCTAAATCTCCATCTGCACTTTTGGGCAGGGATCTGCTAGAGCAGCTGGAAGCAAAGATAATATTTAAAAATGGGGAAATTAGTTTGGAGGTAAAAGATCAACAATATGTGAAATTGTTAAGCTTAATGCTAATAACAAAAAAATTTGAAGTTGAAAATGAAGAAGAAATTATTAAGAAAATAAAAGATCAGGTGTTCCCTGGAGTGTGGGCCTCTAATATATCAGGGAGAGCAAAGAATGCTCAACCAGTTCAAATCCGGCTTAAAGAAGGAGAACAATCGGTAAGGGTCAAACAATATCCCTTGAAAAGGGAAGACAGAGAAGAATTAGCCCAATCATTGAAAACGTTTTGCAAATAGGACTATTAAAAGAATGTCAATCCAATTCTAATACTCCTATTTTGCCCCTGAAAAAGCCTGATGGATCATACAGGTTAGTACAAGATGTAAGAGCTGTTAATAAGATAACTGAGGATTTATACCCAGTGGTTGCTAACCCTTACACTTTGTTAACTCTTTTAACACCTGAACTAACCTGGTTTACTGTTTTAGATTTGAAGGATGCTTTCTTTTGCCTCCCTCTCCATGAAACCAGCCAGAAAATTTTTGCATTTGAATGGGGGAATCCCAAAACTGGACGTAAAACTCAGCTCACATGGTGTGCACTATCCCAGAGGTTCAAGAACTCCCCTACCATATTTGGAGAACAGCTGGCAAAGGATTTAGAGTCTTGGGAACCCCCACCAGGAGAAGGACAGCTGCTTCATTATGTGGATCACCTCTTAATAGCTACCCGGAGCCAAGAGGTGTGTGTGGATTGAACGGTAAGCCTCCTAAACTTTTTGGGCCTGCAGGGGTATTGGGTATCCCAAAAGAAAGCCCAGATGGTGAAACAAACAGTGATTTACCTGGGCTATGAAGTGAGTGCTGGACAAAGGACCTTGGGGCAAGACCATAAGGAAGCAATATGCCAAACCCCAAAACCCCAGACAGTAAAAGAACTGAGAACCTCTCTAGGCATGACGGGGTGGTGCAGACTGTGGATTTATAACTATGGATTGTTCATTAAACCCCTGTATGCCTTAATCACGGAAGGGAGCAGGGATCTTCAGTGGACAACAGAAGTAACACGAGCCTTCAATCAACTAAAGAAGGCTCTTATGTCAGCTCCAGCCCTGGGACTTCCAGATCAGGAGTATGGGAAAACCAGTGATCCACGACCGCCTGGAGACCATTTAAGCCACCTACTCCAGTCGCCCAGATCTGAAGGACATTGCTCGAGGACGCTGAGAGCTGGTTCATTGATGGGAGCAGCTATATCATCAGTGGAAAAAGACATGCTGGGTATGCAGTTACCACAAGCAGAGAGGTAATAGAGTCTGGACCATTGCCAACAAATACCTCTGCACAAAAAGCTGAAATAATCGCCTTAACCCGGGCCTTAGAGGTGGCAAAAGGAAAAGAAATCAACATTTATACAGACTCAAGGTATGCGTTTGGAGGGGTTCATGCACACAGAGCTATTTGGAAAGAAAGACGACTGCTAAACTCACAAGGGAAAAATATTAAACATGCACAAGAAATACTAAAACTATTAGATGCAGTTCAGTTACCTGAAAAGGTAGCTATTATGCACATCAAGGGACACCAAAAAGTGAGCTCAGAATTGGAAGAAGGAAATATGCTGGCGGACAGAGAGGCAAAAGATGCAGCCAAAGGTGAGGTACCCAATGAAATAGTCAAGGCAGCATTAATTCCAGATGGAAAGATCTCTATTGAAGGTAAGCCAGTATATAACAAAAAGGATAAAAAACTTATTAAGGAAGAAGAAGCAATTTATAACCAGGAAGGGTGGACTGTAACCAAAGAAGGAAAAGCTGTAGTATCTTCTTACTTGTTGTGGTCACTAGTGCTAAAAAAGAACATGAGAAAACATTGGGGAATGGATGCCCTATACAATTATTTAAAGGACAGAATTCTGGCTAGAAAATTACAAGGCACAGTAACACAAGTAACTCGTCAGTGTGGTCTTTGCGTTTGAACTAATCCTAAAAAATTTCCAAAGCCTAAAGTTGGACAAATTGGGAAAGGTTGTGGACCTGGGCAGCAATGGCAAATTGATTTTTGGAACTGCCCAGGAAAGGGGGTATCGTTACCTATTAGTGTTAACAGATACCTTTTCAGGATGGCCAGAAGCCTTCCCTACCCCGGACAGCTAAGGCACGAGAGGTGACCAAGGCATTGTTACAAGAAATAATACCATGTTTTGGAGTCCCAGAGAGAAATTGGAAAATATGTGGCTGGGGCCCAAAGCAGAGAATTAGATGGGCCAGTACATGATGTACAACCTGGGGATTATGTATATGTTAAGCCTTTTGCAGAGAAGACTTTGGAACCACAGTGGAAAGGATCATTGCAGGTACTCCTCACCACCTTCACAGCAGTCAAGATCAAAGAACAGAAGGCTTGGATCCATCACTCCTGAGTGAAGAAGGCTCCTGAAAGAAATTTGAAAAATTGCACCAGGCGATGGAGACCTGAAGCTGAAATTCACCAAGAACAGCGAGTAATGAACTT
>JAREIS010001223.1:0-50663 GCA_030060385.1 Muscicapa striata striata
GTGCAGCCAGGTGAAGGTGACAGGGGCTGAGCCCACCTGCACCGAGCAGCGCAGGGTCACGGGGTCACCTGGGCACACCTGGAGTGCCGGGGACCGGGGGTGATGGTGGCATTGGCCACAGGCACTGTGGGGACACAGACAGGGTTGAGGCTGTGTGGAGGGGCTGGCACCCAGTGTGGGAGGATGAGGGAGTCTGCATGGTGGCACCTGGAGACAGAGGGGCTCCTTCACCCAGGAGAAGGACCCCATGGTGCCAGAGGTCATCGTGTGGTGTGGGATGAGGGAATCTGATGGATGTGGGATGGGGGAAGAGGATGGGATGAAGGTGAGGTGACATGAGGGTGGGTTGAGAGATGATGTGTCCAAGAGTGGGGATGGCCGTCACCTGGTGGGGGGTGTGGAATGGCGTGGGTGGGATGTGATGGGTGCCATGGGGCACATCAACTGGGGCATCACCCCAATGCCAAAGGTCTCAGTGCCCTGGGAGGGTCACGCTCAGCATGGTGAATGTGACCTGATGTGCAGTGGGGGATGTGACAGCTGGGTTAGGGATGCATGGTTTGGATGTCCTGGATGGGGACACCTGGAGCCAGACGGTCCCAGTTGCCCTGGGCTGTGACACCCAGTGGTGGGGGCTGTGAGCTGGGCTGGGGATGGTCTGATGGGATGAGATGGAATGGGAATGTGTGGAATTGAGGATTCCGTTTATGGCGTCACCCCCAGCCCAAGGGTCCTGCTCACCCAGGACAGTGACGTTCAGTGTGGGGCCCTTGGCAGTGTCACCGTGTCCCCCTCCAGCAGTGCCCGTGCTGGCACCTGCAGCACCAGCGACTCTGTGGGACAGGAGGGTCCCGTCACACTGAGGAGCCCGAGACAGGTCCAAAGTGGGTGCCCATGGCACTGGGGACATCTGGGTGCAGTGTCCACTGCAAGGGAGGTTCCCAAGGACACCTGGAGCAGCCCCGTGGCACAGCTGTCACCACGAGGGTCCCACCACACTGGGATGCACTGGGATGTCCCTGTAAGCAGGGGACAAGCTCTTGACACAAGAGGCTGTGAGGTGGCTGTGAGGCCACCCACGGAGTGGAGCCCACCCAGACCTATCAGGGAGCCACCCTGAGCATTTCAGATCCCCCCTCACCATTTGACACAATAACGAGGTTGCTGCGCCCACTGCCAGGTCTCTGACACTGGTAGGTGCCACTCTTTGTGACAGTGAAGCTGTCGCGTCCCTCCTGCCCCCAGCGCCGCCCGTCCTTGTACCAGGTTATGGCACCGGCGGTCCCCGAGCCCTGGCAGGTCAGTGTCACCCGGTCCCACAGCACCGCCGGCGTCCAGGGGGGCTCCACCAGGAGCTGGGTGCTCTGGGCACCTGCAGGTGACAGGGGACACCAGCCTGCCAGGGCCACCACGGGGCTGGGGACAGCGGGGCAGGGACATGGCATCCCCCGAGGACTCACCAGCGAGGCCGAGGGTCTGGGCTGGAAGGGAGAAGGGACAGGGCTGGGTGGGGGTGGCCCTGCAGGGACAGCAGCACCTGGGGGACCCGGTGTGGTGGCTGTCCCCAAACTGTCCCCATGGGAACACTGGTATAGCACAGAGGTTTTTAGGACAGGGACACCTCGGTCACCGTGGGCTGAGGCAGGACATGGGGACACTGTGGATGCCCCATGTGTGCCCAGGTCACCTCCCCTAGCCCTACATCACCTGTCCCCATGGCCACATCCCCATGGCCCTGTGCCCATGGCCCATCTGCATGGAACCTGGCCCTTGTCCCTGTCCCTGCATCCCTGTTACCCTGTCCCTGTCCCCACAGCTGCCCCAGCCCCAAGGTTCCTTTTGCTACATCTCTGTCCCCACATCTCCATCCCCCTGTTCCCATCCCCACATTTCAGTTCCGCTGTTCCTGTCCCCCTGTTCTTGTCCCCACAGCCACCCCACCACTCTGGTCACACTGGCCCCATGCCCATGCCCTGGCTCTGCTGGCCTTGGGGACCTCAGGGGACCCCACAGCCCCCCTGTGCCCCCTCCCCACCGCTCTCTGCCTCACCAGGGCCCATCCCCGGGGTGTCAGGCCCGTGCCCGGGGCACTCACCCCACAGGAGCAGCGCCACCTTCCCGGCCATCCCGGTGTCCCCGGCCATGGGCACTGGCTGTCACTCGCTGCTGGGGCCACCTGTCCCCTGGCTGGCGGCTCTTTGGATGAAGGGACAGCAAGTGAGCTCAGGTCTCATCCTCATGTCTAGGTGGCCCTTGGTGGGGGCAGGGTGGCCACAAGCTGGAGACAGGCTGTGGACAGGGTGGGGACAGGCTGGGGACAAGGCTGGGTGGCATAAGGTGGGACAAGGTGTTCTGAGGAGTGGAGGGCTCAGAGATTGTGGAGAGCCATCGTTGGGGTCCCAGAGGAATGGGGGTCCTGAGGATGGGGAGTCACCAGGGATGGGGGGGACTCAGGGATGGGAGTCCGGGGGCAATGGGGGCTCCAGGGTGAGGGTTCTGTGGGAATGGAAAGTCCTGGTAGAACTGAGGTTCTGGGGGAAAGGGGTTGTAGGGGAGGGAATTTGGGGGAGAGGGTTCCTTGAGAATGAGGATCCTGGGCCATGGAGACCTTGGGGAATGGCAGCCCTGAGTTGGGGTCCCCGAAATGGGGGACATAAGGAATGGTGGTCCCATGGTTGGGTTCCCAGGAGAATGGGGGTGCCAGTGATGGGCAGTGGTTGGGTGGGCCTGTGGGTCAGAGCTCCTTCCATGGGAGTCTCAGATTTAGGGTGACCCAGGGCCCAGCTTTGTCCTCTGGGGTGCCTGTGGATTGGAAGGGTCACAGAAACCCCAAAGAGGGATTTGAAGGTGCTCTGGGCCTTTACCTCCCTAACCCACATCTCGCAGCCCTGGGGAACACCCCGAGTTCCTTCTCGTCCTTGTAAAATCGCACCCTGGTGACAGGTTTGTCCTGCCAGCCCTGGCAGCGCAGTGTCACCGTGTCCCCCTCCAGCAGTGCCCGTGCTGGCACCTGCAGCACCAGCGGCTCTGTGGGACAGGAGGGTCCCGTCACACTGAGGAGCCTGAGACAGGTCCAAAGTGGGTGCCCATGGCACCAGGGACATCTGGTTGGAGTATTCACTGCTCGAGAGGGTCCCTGGGACACCTGGAGCAGCCACTGGCACAGCTGTCACCACCGGGCTCCCAGCACACTGGGATGCACTGGGATGTCCCTGTGTGCAGGGGACAGACTCTCGCCACACCAGGAGTGTGAGGCCACCCACGGAGTGGAGCCCACCCAGACGTATCAGGGAGTCACCCTGAGCATTTCAGATCCCCCATCACCATTTAACACCATCACAGGGGAGCTGATCCCAGCCCCGGGTCTGTGACATGTGTAGGTGCCACTCTCGGTGGCAGTGAATTTGTAGGGTCCCTCCTGCCCCCAACGCCGCCCGTCCTTGTACCAGGAGGTGGCACCGGCAGTCCCCGAGCCCTGGCAGGTCAGTGTCACCTGGTCCCACAGCACCGCCGGCGTCCAGGGGGGCTCCACGAGGAGCTGGGTGCTCTGGGCACCTGCGGGTGACAGAGGACACCAGCCTGCCAGGGCCACCACGGGGCTGGGGACAGCAGGGCAGGGACATGGCATCCCCCGAGGACTCACCAGCGAGGCCGAGGGTCTGGGCTGGAAGGGAGAAGGGACAGGGCTGGGTGGGGGTGGCCCTGCAGGGACAGCAGCACCTGGGGTGTCCTGGTGTGGTGTCTGTCCCCCTCTTCCTGTCCCCAGAGCCATCCGAAGACTCTGGTCGCACTGGGGTCCATGCCCATGCCCTGGCTCTGCTGGCCTTGGGGACCTCAGGGGACCCCACAGCCCCCCTGTGCCCCCTCCCCACCACTCTCTGCCTCACCAGGGCCCATCCCCAGGGTGTCAGGCCCGTGCCCGGGGCACTCACCCCACAGGAGCAGCGCCACCTTCCCGGCCATCCCGGTGTCCCCGGCCATGGGCACTGGCTGTCACTCGCTGCTGGGGCCACCTGTCCCCTGGCTGGCGGCTCTTCGGATGAAGGGACAGGAAGCGAGGTCACATCTCGTCCTTATGTGTAGGTGGTCCTTGGTGGGGCATGGTGTGGACAGGATGGGGGCAGGGTGGGGACTTTGTGGGACATGGGGGTGGTGGAGGGACATGGTGGGAACAGTCTTGCCAGAATTTGGATGCTGAAGAGCTGCAGAGAGCCAAGGATGGGTGTCCAGGGCACTGGGGCGCCAGGGATGGGGTTCCATGGGAATGGGATTCCCACGTCTTGGGTGGATTCAAGACTCAAGGATGAGGGTTCTAGAACAATGTAGCCTTGCAGGATTCGTGAACATGGGATGGATCCCAGGGTGGGCGTCCCAGAGAAATGGTGCTTAAGGAATGAGGGTTCCATGGTAGGGTTCCCAGGGGAATGGGGGTGCCAGGGATGGGCAGTGGCTGGGTAGGCCCATGGCTCACAGCTCCTTCACAGGGTGCCTCACGTTTTGGGGTTACCCAGGGATCAATGCTGTGATGCTCCTTTCCTGGGTAGGCATCATGTGGGGACCCTGGGTAGTTCTATTTATGTGCCCTCCCCTGCCCTTGACTTTTTCCTCTCTTTATATCTCAGTTTTCCTTATTTTCTTCTCTTTTGTGCCATGTCCCCTCACCCCCAGTTCCTGGCTCAGAAATCCTGAGGAGCACCATGGCAGGGAATGGGTTTGGGGAACCCCAGCGAGGCAGAAAAGGGGGTGCAGGTTATGCAGGGAGGGGTGGGGAGGCTGTGGGGAATGGGGGCATCCAGCTGTGCCCCCCAACACTTTCACTTTCTGTCCTCGGCAGCAGAAAGAAGAGGCAGTTTGTGCTGAGAGTCACAGGGGGAGGGGTTATGTCCTGGGGGGCACATCCAGGGGGGCCTTTTTCGAAGGGGATCCTGTACGAGGGGGACACTCCCTGCCCAGGAGGGTCCACGCCTGAGGGATGGTGAATCTGGGGATAGCAGACTTGTCCATTCTTGCTTGTCCCCTGCAGGATCTGAGCCAGCAAGAGCAGCTTGGGAATGGAGCCCCAGGCAGGAAGGAGCTCCCAAACTCCTGCTCCTTGAAGCCAGTGGCCATCCAAGTGTGGGGCCCAGCCATGGCCCAGCCCCAGTGCACAGGGATGGGCATTGGCCAGCCCTGCTCTGGCCAGCCCCAGCTGGCAGCCAGGACCTGAGGCTCCCCTGCCCCCTTGGCTTTGATTCTCGCAGCTTTTGAGCTGCTGCAAAGGTGAGAATTCTTTCTGTGGGGAAAAAGGCCTGGCTGTGGTTTGCTCAGCCCTGCAAGAAGCACAAAAGCCAGTGTGAGCCCAAGCAGTGGCTCTGCGAGGCCCTTTGATGGTTTTCAGAGCAGGGCTGGCTGGAAACCCCCCCTGCAGGGGCAGCTGTGAGGGAACCAGTCCGGAAATGCAGGAATTGACCATTTGGTGCCTGTCCCCAAGGCACTGAGAGAGCCCCAGAACTGCTGCAAATCCCACAAGGATCTGCTCAACAACCTGACCAGGACCCTCCTCCTTGAACAAAACCTGCAGCCCTCTGGAACCTCCCAGAAAGAATGTTTGTGTTCTGGATGTGGACACCAGCAGAAAGGGAAAAGTGTGGAAATATGGAGCAGGGGCTCCACACGTGGCTCTGGGGCACAGGGGTGTCCCAGCAGGAGCAGGGAGTGCCCAGGCAGGGGAATTCAGGGCAGGGTGCAGTGCATTTACCAGGGAATCAGAGCCTGAGGGACACACAGGCATTTCCACAGATTGCTGTGGAACCAAATGTACCTGGGATTTCCCATCATCAGGGCAAGGTCATAACAGGTGTCACCTTCAGTCTGGGCACCCCAGAGGTGCCAGGGCCCCACTGGGGACAGTGGGAATGCTCAGGGCCTCCCAGGACAGAGGTGCCCAGGATGTGCCACCCCTGGGACAGGAATCCCCAAGGACGTGGCACCCCCAGAATGAGGAGACTCCTGGGACAGGACCCAGGGACAAGACCCAGGTGTCACCAGCCCAGAGGAGCCCTTTTCCCTCAGGGCAGGACCCCTCTGGCTGTGCACCCCAGGACAGAATCCACGTCCTGGCCTCAGCATGAACAGCCTCTTCCTTCTGCTGCAGGAAAGAGAAAGATAAAATCTTGGGGGAGCATGGCCAGAGAGCCCCATCCCCCACAGCCCCCCAAACACTGACTGAAACCCCAGCCCCCTTTTCCTCTTCATGGGATCTCCCACGTGTGACCTGCTGAGGTGTTCCCTGGGATGTGTGATCCAGGAAATGGGGGGACGGCAAAAGCCCAGGGGTGTGTGGGGCAGAGAGCCAGAACCTCCCAGGACAAGCCTGGGGTGCCCCCCTGGCCATGAGCACCCTGTGGGGGCTGTGCTGGTTTCTGAGTCAGCCCAAAATCTGAGTCACCCTGTGAAGGAGCTGTGACCCCTGTGCCCACCCAGCTACTGCCCATCACTGGGACCCCCATTCCCCTGGGAACCCAGCCCTGGCACACCCATTCCCTTTGTCTCTCTTCCCTGGGGCCCCCATCCAAGCACTCCCTTTGCCCAGTACCACCATTGCCTTGATCCCATCCCATGGGCTGCTTCTTCCCCCAGAACCCACATTCCCCAGGGTCCCTTTTTCCCCCTGCACCCCCAAACCTGAGACCCACATGCCCTGGACACCCATCCTTGGCTCCCTGCACAGGCTCAGTCTCCAACTTCTAGCAACACTCTGTCCCCACCATGTCCCACCATCACCCCATGTCCCACAAGGTCCCCACCCTGCCCCCATCCTGTCCACACCCTGCCCCCACCAAGGGCCACCTACACATGAGGACGAGACGTGACCTCGTTTCCTGTCCCTTCATCTGAAGAGTCACCAGCCAGGGGCCAGGTGGCCCCAGCAGCGAGTGACAGCCAGTGCCCATGGCCGGGGACACCGGGATGGCCGGGAAGGTGGCGCTGCTCCTGTGGGGTGAGTGCCCCGGGCACGGGCCTGACACCCTGGGGATGGGCCCTGGTGAGGCAGAGAGCGGTGGGGAGGGGGCACAGGGGGGCTGTGGGGTCCCCTGAGGTCCCCAAGGCCAGCAGAGCCAGGGCATGGGCATGGAGCCCAGTGTGACCAGAGCTGTGGGGTGGCCATGGGGACAGGAACAGGGGGACAGGAACAGGGGAACTGGGATGTGGGGATGGGAACAGGGGGATAGAGATGTGGGGACAAAGACGTGGCAAAAGGAACCTTGGGGCTGGGGCAACTGTGGGGACAGGGACAGGGAGACATGGATGCAGGGACAGGGACAAGGGCCATGTCCCATGCAGCTGGGCCATGGGGACAGGGCCATGGGAATGGGATCACGGGCAGAGGGCCATGGGGATGTGGCCATGGGGACAGGTGATGTAGGGCTGGGGGAGGTGACCTGTGCACGCATGGGGTGTCCACAGTGTCCCCATGTCCTGCCTCAGCCCAGGGTGACCGAGGTGTCCCTGTCCTCAAAACCTCTGTGCTACAGCAGTGTTCCCGTGGGGACAGTCTGGGGACAGACACCACACCAGGTCCCCTGAGGTGCTGCTGTCCCAGCAGGGCCACCCCCACCCAGCCCTGTCCCTTCTCCCTTCCAGCCCAGACCCTCGGCCTCGCTGGTGAGTCCTCGGGGGATGCCATGTCCCTGCCCTGCTGTCCCCAGCCCCGTGGTGGCCCTGGCAGGCTGGTGTCCCCTGTCACCTGCAGGTGCCCAGAGCACCCAGCTCCTGGTGGAGCCCCCCTGGACGCCGGCGGTGCTGTGGGACCAGGTGACACTGACCTGCCAGGGCTCGGGGACTGCCGGTGCCACCACCTGGTACAAGGACGGGCGGCGCTGGGGGCAGGAGGGACGCAACCATATCCTTGTCACCGGGGGTGGCACCTACATGTGTCACAGACCTGGCAGTGCATTCAGCCCCTCCGTGATGGTGTCAAATGGTGAGTGGAGTTTGTGTGTCTCCACCCTGGCACCCGCGGGGACCCCGAGGGCTCAGGGTGGGCTCAGCTCCAGGGGTCACCCCCTGGTGTGACCAGAGCCTGTCCCTGCTCTGGGAATATCCCAGAGCACCCCAGTGCGGAGGAACCTCTGTGATGGAATTAGGGACCCCTGATGTCCCAGCAGTGGCCGCAGGCCTTGGCGGGTCCCTCGTTTTCCTGCTCCTGCTCATGGGTGGAGCTGTGATGTGGCAATGGTGGAACAACAGGGGTGGGTGACAATGGGGACAATGGGAACCCCAGAGAGCAGGGGGTCAATGAAACATGGGGTGATGGGGTAGCACCCAAAGCCCCTGATTTGGGCAGCGCTGAGCGCTCATGGTACTGAAGGATTTGGGGTGGTGTTGGAGGGCTTTGCGTGGATTTTTAGTGTTCTTTCAGTGGTCTGGGAGGAATTTGGGGGATCCTCCTCCATGCCAGGCTTGATCTTCTTGGGGCTCAAGGGAATGAAGAGCACTGGGGTGGTCCAGGACTTCTGCGGGACACCAGGGATGCTCAGGGGTCCTGGGGGAAATGGAGGGTTCACTGGGGTTTGTGGATTCCTGAGAGGGGTCACAGCCCTGGGGACCCCACAGTTACCCCTCCCCTCTTTCCTTTGCAGCTGCCAGGAAGCAGCAGGAAAGGTGAGTGGGGGGCTCAAACCACACTCTGGTGTTTGACCCCAACCCCCAAGCCCACCCATTCCCTCCCACACATCCCCTTTATTCCCTCAGGGCCCCCCCGGAGCCCCCGGCCCCCCCAGAGGAGGGGGAGGTGCTGTACACCCACGTCGTGAGCACCAAGCATTCGGGGGGTGAGTCCGGGCTGGGACACACGCAGAGGGACACGTCACCCATGAGTGTCCCCCTGCCCAGATGCCACAGCCAGTGTCTCTTGCAGTGTCCCCCCGTGCCACCACACTCCAGGATCCCCAGGTGACCTACGCAGAGCTGCCAGCAACCCATGGGCGACCAAAGGAAACTGGGGACATTTATGGGAATGTGCTGTGACACTCAGGGCACGGCTGGGAACTTGGGGCACAGGGGCACGGGGGACCCCACCCATGGGCAGCCACACAAGTGTCCCCTCACTGCTCCTGTGGGTGCCCAACATTTATGGGCAGGTGGGCACAATGGGGGGTCTCATGTGGGGCTGCACAGGGCACCCAGAGCTCCCCAGAACTCCCAAGGTCTTCCCCATCCCCCTCCCACTGTCACCAATGCCTCCACATTCCACATCCAAGTGCTCCCGGAACCCTCTGACACTTCCCCATTCCCTCCTCACTGTGCTTCCAATACCCCAGGTGCTCTTTATTTCCCATCCCAGTGCCTCTCCATTGCTCCCAGTACATCCAGCTGGTTACCATTCTCTCTTCCAGTGCCCCTGTACTCCCAGTGTCTCTGCAATGTTCCTCTCAGCAGTCCCAGTACACCCACAGCTCATCATCTCTCCTTCTGGTTCCAGGGGAACACAGGACTCGTTTCCCTCTTAATAGCATCAAAATGCAGCTTTTTGGTTCAACTGGCAGAGATGGTGTTTCTTTGTTCAGCTCTCTTGGGCTTTGGGAATGGGATTCTCCAATTTTGGTCTGCCAATACAAACCAGTGCTCTAGATTTCCTTCTCCCCTGCCTCAAATCTCTCCTGTGCCATGTTCCTCACACAATGATGTCACAAAGCCTTGAGGGGGTTCAAGAGCCTCCCCCTTTTCCAGGGCAGTGGGGATCTGTCCATGGCACAGGTGGAGTTTCAGGGACAGGAGAAGCTGGATGTCTCAAGAAATTTTGGAACACCGGTGTGGGACAGCATTGTGTCAGACCTTGCTTTTAGTAACACAGGGCGCTGTGTGTCAGTCAGTCTGTCAGCCATGGCACACTGGGGGGACACTCTGCCAAACCCAGATCTGGAGTGGCCGAGTGACCAGAAGCCCCACATTGGGGGTGACCCTTAGTGACCAAGGGGCTTAAAATGCAGAGCACGAGTTGGCAAAGTGTCTGACCCTGTCTTCTCTTGGAGTGTCTGCCCCATCCACGCTGGAACCCAGGAGCTGGAAACGGTCTTGGGTTAACAGAGAAACATCTGCCAAGGAAAGCAGGAACCTTCCTGGAGTGGAAAGAGGACCTGTCCCTCCAAATTTATATAACTGAAAATTATGGGGCTACCATGCAAAAATGCAAGAAAGGGAATAACAGTTCATTGCTAGGAGATTTATAGAACAGAACAAACGGCAAGAAAAGAACAGAAATTTCCAACACGCATAGCACTTTTTAATCTTTTAATCAGGGAGCGCTGCAGTTAGCACTGCCCACAGGCGCTGCAGGGAGGCTCCCGCCCAGCGCTGCAGGGAGCACTCCTGCCCAGCAGGGGGCGCTGCAGGGAGCGCTCCCGCCCAGCAGGGGGCGCTGCAGGAGCACTCCCGCCCAGCAGGGGCGCCAGGGAGCCCTCCCGCCCAGCAGGGCGCCCGGTGCCAGCTCCAACCCCTCAGGGGCCATGGCGGCCTCGGCCGGGAGGGACGAGCCCAAATCGCTCCTTTTGCAAACTCACGCTTTGCACCAATCGGTCCCGGCACCACCAGCGGCAGCGCCCGGGCAGGAGAGACGAAGGCAGCAGCTTGGATCCTGGTGCCCGCTGCCAGCGCAGCAGTGTCCCGGCCCAGGCACACACCCTGCGCAACACCCGCCACCGCTCTCCCTGATGCCCAACGCAAGGAAGGCAGCACCCAACCCCAGGCAGGGCTCAGGCCCACAGCAGCACCTCTCGTGCCTTTCCACCACAATTCCTGAAAACCCTCAGCCTTTCACTGCCTTTTCCTCCTTCAGCCCTGGCACAGCAGCTCTGGCAATGTTGAATTCCCCGGGCATGTTGAGGAAAGCAGGTGCTCCTTGCTGACACTGCCAGGGCTCCTCAGGGGCTCCACAGCACCTTTGGAGCTGCTGCTCTTCCTGGGCCACTGCTGGTCCCGACACAGCAGCCACAGGGGGAGGAGGAGGAGGAGAGGGAGCAGCAGCCCCTTAACGAGCTGTTGTAATTAGGGCCGGGGTTCCTGAAGTTCAGCCGTGCTGCTGAACCATCCCTGTGCACACACACACGGCTCTGCTGCCTCTGCCGGGGATTTTGGGCTGCTGTGGCAGGACTGGACACATTTTGGTGCTCACACGCCCCCAGCTCTGCCCACAAGCAGTTTTTTGGCTGCCGGAAGGTTTTGTGGAGCTTCTCCCCTTGGCCACTGCACAGGGATGGGCATTGGCCAGCCCTGCTCTGGCCAGCCCCAGCTGGCAGCCAGGACCTGAGGCTCCCCCGCCCCCTTGGCTTTGATTCTCGCACCTTTCGAGCTGCTGCAAAGGTGAGAATTCTGTGGGGGAAAAGGCCTGGCTGTGGTTTGCTCAACAAACTGACTGGGACCCTCCTCCTTCCCGAGCTGAGCGGGCAGAGCTGAGAAACACAAACCTTTTTTTCCGGTTTATTGCAAAAGTTGCATTTTGTGTCCAATAAAAGGAACAAGGGTCCTGTGCCCCCTGGCACTGAGTGAGGGAATGGGGAGCCCCTGGGGGTACTGGGAGCACTGGGAGCACTGGAACGGGGAGCTCTGGGCAGCCCCACATGGAACCCCCGCTCGTGGCCACCTCCCGGGCAGGGTGGGCAACCACGGGAGGCTGGGATGGGGCAGAACACACAGGCGGTGTTTTTGGGCAGGGACCTCCAGGTTCCCCAGTGCCCCCCAGTGTCCTCAGTGTCCCCAGTGCCCCAAGTGTCACAGCACATTCTCGTAGATGTCACTGGGGTCCCGCTGCCGCCCGTGGGGTCCCGGCAGCTCCTCGTGGTCACCTGGGAGGTGTGGCAGAGGGGTCCTGCGAGAGACTCTGGGGTTGGGGACCTGGGTGGGGGTGACACCCGTGGGTGACGTGTCCCTGTCCCCCATGCACTCACCCCCTGCACACTTGCTGGGGGTCCAGCACTGCCCCCTCCTCCCTGGGGTCCTGTAGGGATAAGGGGGGCTCTGGGTGGGGTCTGGGGAGGGGGAAAGGAGAGTCCCGGCCCGAGTCCCCCACTCACCTGTCCTGGGGCTTCCTGGTGGCTGCAAGGAAAAGGGGAGGGGTTCACCATGGGGGCCCGGGGACCCCTGAACCTTCCAGGGAACTCGGCAGCTCAAAGCACCCACGGGAGTCCCAAATTCCCACTGGAACCCTGATTTCCACTGCACCCCTGATTGCCCCAGGACACCCCAAGCACCCCTGAACCGCCCAGAACTTCTGCACCCCTGCAATGTCCCCAACCCCCAGGGTCCCCGACCCTCTGAGCAACAAAACACAAAGCCCAGCAGGGAGGGGCAACCCCAACCTCCCCCAGGACCCCCAAAATAATCCCCCAAACATCCCTGCACAGCCCTCCATGACCTTCTCAAACCCTCCAGGAGTTCCCACTGCCACCCCAGTGTTCCTCCAAGCCCACCCAGAGATGCCCCTGGAGCCCAACTGAGACCCCCCAAATTCCCCCCAGGACCCCCAGGACCCCCAGCCGAGGTCACTGTGGGCTCAGTTTCCCCCAGCCCAGGGGCCCTGGGTGCTGCCTCCCCACTCTGGGGCTTCCCCTCACTCCAGGGCCGCCCCCTTCCCAGAGTGTCACAACTTTTGCTGTAGATTGTCATAGGTGTCACTGGGTTCCCAAGGTTGCCCATGTGGCCCCAGCAGCTCCGTGTAGGTCGCCTGAGGATCCTCCAGCGGGGGGGCCCTGTGGGAATAAGGGTGTGTGTGGAAGGGGATGGGAGGTCCTGAGGGTTTGGGGAAAACCCAAATCATGGTCAGAGCCTGCACTCACCTTTCCTGGTGCTTTCCTGGCACCTGCAGAGGAAAACTGGAGGGGTGACTTACAAAGCCTCAGGATCCTGAACCACCACCAGAGCCTCAATTCCATCCAAGTTCCCCCGGTATCCCTGATGCCCCCAGAAACCCTGAGCCACCCCTGTTTCCCAACACCCTGAGCCCCCGGAACCCCAAGCCTGGCAGGGAGGGTGCCACGGCCTGAAGTTTGGGGAGTAAATACACCGATGCGATGTGGGGATAACACTCCGATTTATTGCTTTGTTACAGTGATTTATATAGTCCTTTTAGTTCCGTACACGCGACAAGCAGCATCTTGTCTTTGTCTTAATTGGTTAGATACACCTTACATGCGCTGTGCACGAGGCCTATTCTAAATTATAATTGGTTCCTTTTCTTACTAAATATAATGGTATATGGCTAAAATTAATTTCTATTTCCTGCCTTTTATCTAGTTTCTGGAAATCCCCTCATTCTATCGTCTACAAGGACACTCTGTCCTTGGGCCTAGTAAGCATCACTATTATAATAGCCCTGGGCCTGCCCTGGGCCTAGCAAAAGCCACTTTTATAATCTCTCATAGTATTTCATTATTCCCATTACCGCAGCAGGAGGGGCACCCTCTTTTTTCAAAAACAGCATGGACAATTTCCTCTAAGCGTTGCCTTATACACCTTACAATGCACGGGCCAAGCAGCAAACACAATAAAAACAAAAGCAAAATTCCCCCAAAATGTGCTATAATGCTACTAAGCCATGGTCCAAGCCCTAAAAAAGATAACCATCCCTCTAGTCCTAGCCCATCCTGATGTTTCAGATCATGCAGATGATTCTGTAGTTTCTTAATTTTTGCATGAATTGACACTGAATGGTCAGACAAGTTCATACAACACATGCCTTCAAACTCTTCACAACCATGGCCATGGGCTAGCAAAAGATTATCAATGGCAGCTCGATTCAGCAAAACTGCATGATTGACACTGGACACATCGGCACTAAGTTAATCCAATATCTGTGATGTCGTGTTTAGTTCATCCTTTGCCCAGCAGGCAAGTTGTTCAGCTAATACCATTGCCTTGCGAGCTGCTGCTCCGGGAAGGATCGTGGCTACCACTACTTGTTTGAGCTCAGACCAAAACTGAGGACTGCCGGTGTCTTTGCAGTCTAAGTCATGAACACCGCGTTTGGTCCTGATCCTAGAGATAGTCATCAGTGAGGATACATTGGGATGAAACAATGTTAACTGACCAAGATAGCACGGTCCTCCTCTAGGCCGAGCAGGGATACCATTCCATGCTCTACTCCCACAAATTAAAAAAATACCTTTTGGCAACCTTAGGGGCATCGTAATGTTGTTTCCATTCCATTTAGAGTAGAGGGTCCCGAGCACCTCATGATCCTGCAAATCAGATTTCAGAGATGCCCACAAGTATTGGTCCTGATTCCGTTGTGAATCCTTAAGTGGCTCAAATGAAAACCATCCACCTGTTTTGTTTGCCATACTAGCATTGCTACATCCTACAATGTCTGTTTCTTCTGGTGGGGAATCAAGAGTGATGTTGAGAGCCAAAATAACATGACACTGCCACCCTCCATCAGGCTGATTGTGATTCAATCCTTCTGCTGTTTGATTTACCTCCTTAAGCATTTGAGTCTCGTTTTGCACAGCGGCATTCTTTACAAATCCCATAAAACTGGAAGGTTGCCAGGTTGGCACTCCAAACAGACAGGTCTTAAAAGGAATATTAACGCTTCCTAAACTTAAACAAAGTGAAGATTGACCTGTCTGATTTGCTATGGTTACCCAAACATTTTCACAAGGACCGAAAGAAGTCAGCACCAAACAGCATCCAATTATCGCAGTTAAGGCTGGAAGTTCTTGTTTAATATGGAGCGTATAGCCCCCCATCCTGATTATGTTTAGTGCAGCACTGAGAAAAACCCCACGCCAGTGCCCGTGTTTTAACAGCTATCTGTAATCGGCACAAAGCACACCACACTACAAAAGCAACATGCGCAAAATACAAAGCTTCTACGTTTTCAAACAGTCGGGGAATTCCCAGTTCTCTCAAAACCTGTTGTCCTGCGAGTTTCTGTAGTTGTTCCCAGGGATTCCGGGTAACAAACGGGTCAGTACATCTAATGCATCCACCCAATGCTTGATTGACCCATCTAGTATCCCTAACTCCCTCAATTCATCCACAACCCCCACATTTAATCACTATATCATCTACTTTTCCCCTACACTCTGAGCAACATTTCTCTAAAACCCACTTCCTACGTGCTATATATCCATAAACCAATACTCGTGCATCATTAACAAGCAAAGGGGAATCCCAATGTAGCAAAGCATAAAAATCACAATCAATATGATACAAAAACAGTGCAATAAATTCTTGGCATAACAGCTTTAAGATGAGTTTTCTGCGATGTCGCCATCTGCCGTGGTCTTCTGGAGATAAGGCCGCACTCACTTGGCTGGTATCCAGTGTGTTTCGTCTCGTTGTCGCCTTTTGTTAAATGACCAGGGGGGATCTGTTTCTTGAGTACCTCGGCAGTCTTAGGCTCACTGCCGGAGAGCCACACCCGCACCCAGTGGTCAATTCCTCCATCCTCGGGGGTACGTTTTAGCTTCCCCATTCTTTCATGGGCTGCATTGATTTGTTCCCTTTCAAATGTAGTCAGTCCATGTATAGCCCCAAAGTGAGATTTTAAATAATAGTGTAATGTTTCAGAGTCCCAGTCACTATTTAATGCCGATTGTATCAATTCTTTTCTCCATCTCTCCACTATTGGGGCCAATTTTTCCTCCCGTATATCAAGTTGGTTACTGATATTTTCCAGTCCCTCCTGTATTGCTTTAGATGCCTTCTTATATGCCTCCTCTATTTTCTTTTTCCCTGAGCCTGGATCAATCCTCTTTAACTCCTCCAGGAGCTGTAGCATTTGAGTTGATAACCCTCGGACCTCTTGTGGCAGCCCGCTCTCCCCGGTATCATTATCTGCAGGAAGAGGCACTGTCGCAGGATCCACTTCCATAGGGAGCGGTGGGGCACTTGGTGGTGCCCCCGTTGATGGCTTGTCATCAGGTATAAAAGGTGGAATAAGATCATCAAAGCGACCTTTAGAAGCAGGAGCGGCAACAAGGCTGGGAGGCAAACTTTCCTTTTTATCTGTCTCAGTCTCTTTTAATTTACTATCTTCCTCCGCCTTCAGACATTCTTTCAAAACTTTTGCAACTTCTGCTTCTGCGTTTAACTGTTCTAACGCCAGTCGCACCGATCGATATGTTTTTGAACATTCCTTTGCCCCTTTCGCTCCGGTTTGAACACCTTCCCATAAATCTTTACCAACTCGTTCCCATGTAGCTAAATCAAATGCGTCATGTGGGGTTGTAAAATAACCGCGCCTCCGACCCCACAACAATAAATCTACAAGGCTGCTTCTTTGTACCTTATAATCCGTTTTTTCAAGGACTCTTAATAGTCCATCAACAACAGCCTTCTCTATCGCTGATGCAGCGAAACCCATCCCGTTCCAGACCGCAGTCTGCCTGACTCACCGGTCAGCTTGTGGCCACCAGCCTCTTGGGCTCCCGTCTCTCTCGGCCGGCCGGCGCGCAGCCTTTTAGGTTCCCGTCTCTCTCGAATGGCCGGGATCTCAAGCTTAGTTTCTCGTCCGCTTATGCAGCTCCGATACGGAGGATAGTTCTTCAAGGATAATAATCCTTTCAGGGGGTCTTTTTCAGGGGTCCCATTCGTCATGTCGGGGTCACCAGAATGCCACGGCCTGAAGTTTGGGGAGTAAATACACCGATGCGATGTGGGGATAACACTCCGATTTATTGCTTTGTTACAGTGATTTATATAGTCCTTTTAGTTCCGTACATGCGACAAGCAGCATCTTGTCTTTGTCTTAATTGGTTAGATACACTTTACACGCGCCGTACACAAGGCCTATTCTAAATTATAATTGGTTCCTTTTCTTACTAAATATAACGGTATGTGGCTAAAATTAATTTCTATTTCCTGCTTTTTATCTAGTTTCTGGAAATCCCCTCATTCCATCGTCTACAAGGACACTCTGTCCTTGGGCCTAGTAAGCATCGCTATTATAATAGCCCTGGGCCTGCCCTGGGCCTAGCAAAAGCCACTTTTATAATCTCTCATAGTATTTCATTATTCCCATTACCGCAGCAGGAGGGGCACCCTCTGAATTCCCCAAAAAGCCCTGATAGAACCCCCAACATCCCTGCAGGACCCTTCAGCCCCTCCCCAGACACCCCAGGGCCCTGAGCCAAGGTCACTGAGGGCTCAGCCCCTCCCCAGTCAGGGGCTGTGGGGGCCACTCTCCCCTTCTCTGGGGCCTTCCCAGCACTCTCCAGGACCCCTGTCCCCCATTGTCACCCACCCATGCGGATCCACCAGTCCAAGGCCACAATGAGCAGGACCAGGAAGAACAGGGACCCAAGGACCCCTGCAAGCACTGCAGGAAATAGAGGGGGAAGCACTGGGGTCACAGGAGTCACCCCAGTGGTTCTGCAATCCCTGTGACCTCATGAGTTCCCCTCCTATGCCCTGTGCCATTTGTGTCACTGCCAGGGACAGAGCGGGGGTGGCCCTGGGTCATCTGTGATCTGGGGATCTCAGACCTACACAGGAACCCCGAGTGACCCCACCTGTGTTCCAGTGGTGTCCAGTGGTTCCCTGTGGTGTCACCTCCAGGGCCAGCTCTGGGCTGAGTGCCCGGAACACGCGGTGCCCATCCTGTCCCAGCTGGTTGGTGGCCACGCACTGGTAGGTGCCCGAATGTCCCACATGGACGGCCCCAAGCTCCAGGAGGGGACCCCGGGCCACCTCGTGCCCGTTGTGCAGCCAGGTGAAGGTGACAGGGGCTGAGCCCACCTGCACCGAGCAGCGCAGGGTCACGGGGCCACCTGGGCACACCTGGAGTGCCGGGGGACCGGGGGTGATGGTGGCATTGGCCACGGGCACTGCGGGGACACAGACAGGGCTGAGGCTGGGGGAGGGGCTGGCACCCGCTAGGAAGAGGGGCCGGAGTGGGGGATGAGGTTGGGATGGGTGGGAAGGGGATGCCGTGGGCGGAGTCAATCCTAGCCGCAGGGTCCCGCTCACCCAAGATGGTGACATTCATGGGGACACTGTCAGGCAGTGTCACCACGCATAGTAGTCCCTTTATTTTGTCCCCAATGTGCCACAGCTCTAAGCAAGGGGCGGTGCCCTGTGTTATCCTCGAGCTCCCCCGGTGCCAGGAGAAGGACAGGGGACCTGTCCCCATGGCCATCGTGCAGCTCAGCACCAGGTGGTCCCCAGGTGCCACCTGTCCCCTGGGGGTCTGCGCCCACAAGGACACCCCTGAGAGCGGGATCCCTGCAGGGTGACACAGGAAGGACTGGGGACATGGGAGGAATGAGGGACACCAGGGAGCAGTGAGCGATTCTGGGAGGGGGAGAATCAGAGAGGGGTGGCGGCATCCCAGTGAGGAAGAACGTGGTGGGGAGGCTTGGGAAGGCGTGGAAGGGACCTCAGGGAAGGATGGGATATTCAGAAAGGGGACACCAGGAAAGGGTTGAAGGGAAGATTTTGGGTACCCAGAGAGGGATGGTGAACTATTGACAATGGAGGGAACACAGAGACGGTGAGGTGCACCCAGAGAGGGCTAAGGGGACCTGGTGAGGGATGCAGGCGTCAGGGGAGGTGATGGAGGGACCCAAGGCGGGAGCAGGGAAGGCAGGGCGACACGCAGAGGGTTGAGCAGGGCTGGGAGACCTGGGAGGGCTGTGGGGGCTCCCCGTGCCCATCCCCGCACTCACTGCGCACCGTGACGCCGAGCCGGGCGCTGCTCTTCCGCACGGCCCCCCCCTCGGAGCGCACCTCGCAGCTGTAATTCCCCGAGTGGGAGACCCCCACGGCGGGCACCAGGAGCTGCGGGGACCCCTGCGGGCCCCCCACCAACTGCCCGTCCCGGTAGAAGCGGTACAGGAGGGGGGCTGGGGGCCGCAGGGGGCTGGGGGTGCTGAGGCAGCTGAGATTGAGGGGGGACCCCTCGGGGAGCTCGGGGGGACCCTCCAGCACCGGCACCAAGAAGAGATCTGGGAAGGAGATGGGGGAGGGGACTGTGACTCGGAGTCCACCGAGAAGTGCCTTTGGGGGTGTCAGGATATTGGCGTGGGGGTGCTCACCGTGCACTGTCACTGTCACCACTGCTGACTGTGGCATTTCTGAGCGCACCCAGTCCCCGCAGCAGTAACGGCCGCTGTTGTGTGGCTGCAGGGGGGACAGGGACAGCTCGGTGCCCCTGGGGGGCACCACGAGTTCCTTCTCGTCCTTCTAAAATCGCACCATGGTGACAGGGTTGTCCCGCCAGCCTCGGCAGCGCACTGTGACCGTGTCCCCCTCCAGCAGTGCCTGTGCTGGCACCTGCAGCACCAGCGACTCTGTGGGACAGGAGGGTCCCGTCACACTGAGGAGCCTGAGACAGGCCCAAAGTGGGTGCCCATGGCACCGGGGACATCTGGGTGGAGTATTCACTGCTTGAGAGGGTCCCAAGGACACCAGGAGCGGCCGCTGGCACAGCTGTCACCACCGGGCTCCCACCACATTGGGATGCACAGGGATGTCCCTGTGTGCAGGGGACAGGCTCTCGCCACACGAGGGGTGTGAGGCCACCCATGTAGTGGAGCCCACCCAGACCGATCAGGGAGCCACCCTGAGCATTTCAGATCTCCCCTCACCATTTAACACCATCACGGGGGAGCTGATCCTGGCCCCGGGTCTTTGACATGTGTAGGTGCCACTCTTGGTGACAATGAAGCGGTGGCGTCACTCCTTCCACCAGAGCTGCCCAGTTGTGGCACCGGTTGTACCATGAGGTGGCACCGGTGGTCCCCAAGCCCTGGCAGGTTAGTGTCACCCGGTCCCACAGCACCGCCGGCGTCCAGGGGGGCTCCACCAAGAGCTGGGTGCTCTGGGCACCTGTGGGTGACAGGGGACACCAGCCTGCCAGGGCCACCACGGGGCTGGCGACAGCAGGGCAGGGACATGGCATCCCCCGAGGACTCACCAGCGAGGCCGAGGGTCTGGGCTGGAAGGGAGAAGGGACAGGGCTGGGTGGGGGTGGCGCAGTGGGGAGAGCAGCACCCAGGATCAGGGTGTGGAGCTGTCCTCGAAAAGTCCCCCTGGGGACACCCTTCTTGTAGGAAAGTGCACGGTCCCCCAGAGGTCTGCAGAGGCTGCCAGGGCAGAGCTCTGTTTCACACATCTGGGTGGCTTGGGCGCCTCTGGGATGGGGTCAGCACGGCCATCCCGTGCTGGCACAGGACACCCCCAGCAGCCCTATGGGCACATCCCCATGGTGCTTCCCCTCTTGTCCCTTTTCTCAGAGCTGCCCCAGCTCCACGCAGCCAAACCCCACATCCCTGTCCGAAATCCCTGCCCCCCATCCCTGTCTCCAAATCCCCAAATCCCACATCCCAGTTCCTTTGTTCCTGTCCCTAGGGCCACCCCAAAAACCTGGTTACACTGAGGGACTACTGGCTCTGTTCCCCACCATCTCTGCTGGCCTTGGGGACATCAGGGGACCCCACAGCCTCCCTGTGCCCCCTCCCCACCGCTCTCTGCCTCACCAGGGCCCATCCCCGGGGTGTCAGGCCCGTGCCCAGGGCACTCACCCCACAGGAGCAGCGCCACCTTCCCGGCCATCCCGGTGTCCCCGGCCATGGGCACTGGCTGTCACTCGCTGCTGGGGCCACCTGTCCCCTGGCTGGCGGCTCTTCAGATGAAGGGACAGGAAGCGAGGTCACGTCTTGTCCTCATGTGTAGGTGGCCCTTGGTGGGGGCAGGGTGTGGACAGGATGGGGGCAGGGTGGGGACCTTGTGGGACATGGGGGTGATGGTGGGACATGGTGGGGACAGTCTTGCCAGATTTTGGAGACTGAGGTGTTGCAGGGACCCAAGGATGGGTGTCCAGGGCACTGGGGTGCCAGGGATGGGGTCCCATGGGAATGGGGGTCCCACCGATTGGGTAGATTCAGACTCAGGGATGAGTGTCCCAGATGAAAGTGGCCTTCAGGGATATGAGATCATGGGATGGATCCCAGGGATGGAGATGCCAGGGGAATGGGTGTCTTTGGGGAATCATAGTCCCTAGGCAAAGGGGGGTCCCAGGGGCTGGAACTACCAGGATGGGGGTTCTTAGGAATGGAGATCCTAGGGAATGGCAGTCCTGGGATTGGGGTCCCAGGGAATGGGGGATGGATGGAATGGGGGTCCAATGGATGGATTTCCAGTGGAATGGGCAGTGCCAGGCATGGGCAGTATCTGGGCAGGTCCAAAGGTCACAGCTCCATCCCGGGGTACCCCAGATTTTGGGGTGGCCCAGGGCCCAACGCTGTCCCCCTGGGGTGCTCGTTTCCTGGGCAGGCATCACATGGGGGTCCTGGGAGCTCTGCTTCTGTGCCCTCCCTGCCCTCAACTTTTTCCTCTCTTTATTTCTCTCTTTTCCTTATTTTCCTAAATTTTGTGCCATGCCCGATCACTCACAGTTCCTGGCTCAGAACTCCTGGGAAGCACCTGGGCAGGGAATGTGTTTGGGGGACCCCAGGTACGAGGAAAAGGGGGTGGGGGCTCTGTAGGAAGGGCTGGGGAGGCTGTGGGAAATGGGGGTGTCTGCCTGTGCCCCCCCACACTTTCACTTTCTCCTGCAGCAGAAGGAAGAGGCCGTTTGTGCTCAGAGTCACACAGGGGTGGGTTCTGTCCTGGGGGGCACGTCCAGGGGGTCCTGCCAGAGGGGATCCTGTCCTGGTGACACGTTCTGGGTGGATTTTGTCCCAGTGGTGACACATCCCAGCGGGGCAGATCCTGTCCTGGGGGATGGCGGTTCTGGGCAGGGTCCCTGGACACATTCCCTGAGGAAGTCCCTGTCCAGGCTAGGGCACATCCTGGAGACCCCTGTCCCGGGCAGGGGGGCTCTGCCAACCCCCTCTGTCCTCAGTGGGGCACTGTGACCTCTGTGACCTCTGGGGTGCCCCAACTCAGGGTGTGACCCACCCACTCTACACCCCCTCATTGGCTGCCCCCGCCCATCTGGGAGCCCTCAATCCCCATTTGGGAACCCTCACAGGTGCAGCACCTCGGCCCCATTGCACAGCCCACCAAGATCATTCTGTGGGTGAAAAACCCCAGTGGGGCTGACTGGGGGACAGACATGGTCTGGTGTCAGTCAGGGAGGGCACAGACACCCCAAAAACACCCAAAGCCCACCCCCACACCCAAAACCCTGCAGGGCCTCAGTGCTGGAAACCAGGAGATGGATGAGACCCTCCCCATGAAACACTTGTGAAGCTCTTGGGGGCTTCCCCCTCCCTCTCCTGCTCCCCACAATCCCCCCACGGGGTTTCTGTCCTGAGGGGTTGGGACACTTTGGGTTTATTGGGTTTGGGAGAAATCCTGTTCCAGACTTCTCCCTTCTCACTTGCACCCTGCAGGATCTGAGCCGGCAAGAGCAGCTTGGGAATGGAGCCCCAGGCAGGAAGGAGCTCCCAAACTCCTGCTCCTTGAAGCCAGTGGCCATCCAAGTGTGGGGCCCAGCCATGGCCCAGCCCCAGTGCACAGGGATGGGCATTGGCCAGCCCTGCTCTGGCCAGCCCCAGCTGGCAGCCAGGACCTGAGGCTCCCCTGCCCCCTTGGCTTTGATTCTCGCAGCTTTTGAGCTGCTGCAAAGGTGAGAATTCTTTCTGTGGGGGAAAAGGTCTGGCTGTGGTTTGCTCAGCCCTGCAAGAAGCACAAAAGCCAGTGTGAGCCCAAGCAGTGGCTCTGCAAGGCCCTTTGATGGTTTTCAGAGCAGGGCTGGCTGGAAACCCCCCCTGCAGGGGCAGCTGTGAGGGAACCAGTCCAGAAATGCAGCAATTGATCATTTGGTGCCTGTCCCCAAGGGACTGAGAGAGCCTCAAAAATCCTGCCAATCTCACATGGATCTGCTCAACAACCTGACCGGGACGCCCTCTGTCCTGAGCTGAGCTGGCAGAGCTGAACAAACAGAAACCATTTCTTACAGTTTAATCCAAAATCTGCGTTTTGTGTCCAATAAGGGGGACAAGGTTTCTGTGTCCCGTAACATTGGGGAAGGGAACTGGGGGCCCCTGGCGGTACTGGGAGCACTGGGAGCACAGGAACAGGGAGTTCTGGGAAGCTCCACGTGGGACCCTCCATTAGTGGCCACCTCCCAGGCAGGATGGGCACCCACCGGAGCTGGGGCGGCCGGGGGAGATACACGGGGGTGCCCTCGGGCAGGGACCTCCAGTGCCCCCAGTGTCACAGCACGTCATTGTAGATTTCACTGAGGTCCTGTTGTCACCCATGGGGCCCTGGCAGCTCCGTGTGGGTCACCTCGGGGATGTGGCAGGGGGGGAAACCCTGGGAGAGACACCAGGAGGGCGTGCCTGGGTGGGGGTGACACCCATGGGTGACGTGTCCCTGTCCCCCCCCATATTCACGCCCTGCTGGCTCAGTGCCCACGATGTGAGGGTCCAGCACTGCCCCCTCCTCCAGGGGGTCCTGTGGGGATAAGGGGGGATTCTGGGTGGTGTCTGGGCAGGGGAAAAAGGGAGTCCCAGCCCGAGCCCCCCCTCACCTGTCCTGAGGATTTCTGGTGGCTGCATGGAGAAGGGAGGGGGTGACCTTGGGGACCCCAGGACTCCTGATCCTTCCTGGGAACTTGGTGGCTCCAACCCCCCATGGGATCCCCAAATCCCCACTGGAGTCCTGATTCCCACCGCACACCTGGACCCTCCAAGCACCCCTGAACCCCCCAGAACTTCTGCACCACCACAGTGCCCCCAATGCCCTCAGTGTCCCAACTCTCTGAGTCCCAGAACCCCAAGCTCGGCAAGGAGGCGCACCCCCCAAACAGCCCCAGGATCCCAAAAATACCCCTGAACATCCCTGCATGGCCTCCAAGAACTCCCCAAACCCTCCAAGAGCTCCCAGTGCCTCCCCAGTGTTGCTCAAAGTGCACTCAGGGATACCCTGGAGCCCAACCAAGACCCTCCAAATTCCTCCCACAACCCTCAGGACCCCCAGCTGAGGTCACTGTGGGCTCAGTTTCCCCCAGCCCAGGGGCCCTGGGTGCTGCCCGATCTCTGCCCCCACTCTGGGGGCTTCTCCTCACTCTAGGACCACCATGCCTCCCCCTTCGTCACCCACCCCGGCGGTTCCACCAGTGACAGCCCCCGATGACAGCCAGGAGCAGGAGCAGGTACAGGAGGGTCCTGCCGACATTCACAGCCACTGCAGGGGACAGAGGGGGGCACAGCGGGGTCACCCTGAAACCCGGGGGTCCTGAACACCCCAGTGACCCCGTGTGACCCCACCTGTGATCCAGTGGTGTCCAGTGGTTCCCTGTGGTGTCACCTCCAGGGCCAGCTCTGGGCTGAGTGCCCGGAACACGCGGTGCCCGTCCTGTCCCAGCTGGTTGGTGGCCACGCACTGGTAGGTGCCCCAATGTCCCACATGGACGGCCCCAAGCTCCAGGAGGGGACCCCGGGCCACCTCGGTCCCGTTGTGCAGCCAGGTGAAGGTGACAGGGGCTGAGCCCACCTGCACCGAGCAGCGCAGGGTCACGGGGTCACCTGGGCGCACCTGGAGTGCCGGGGGACCGGGGGTGATGGTGGCATTGGCCACGGGCACTGCGGGGACACAGACTGGGCTGAGGCCGGGGGACACCAGGACGATTTCTGGGGACATGGATGTCCCCAGGTGTGGTCCCGAGGGGCTGTGGGGGCTCCCGTGCCCATCCCCGCACTCACTGCGCACCGTGACGCCGAGCCGGGCGCTGCTCTTCCGCACGGCCCCCTCGGAGCGCACCTCGCAGCTGTAATTCCCGAGTGGGAGACCCCACGGCGGGCACCAGGAGCTGCGGGGACCCCTGCGGGCCCCCACCAACTGCCCGTCCCGGTAGAAGCGGTACAGGAGGGGGCTGGGGGCCGCAGGGGGCTGGGGGTGCTGAGGCAGCTGAGATTGAGGGGGACCCCTCGGGAGCTCGGGGGACCCTCCAGCACCGGCACCGTGAAGAGCTCTGGGAAGGAGATGGGGAGGGGACTGTGACTCTGAGTCCACTGAGAAGTGGCTTTGGGGGTGTCAGGATATTGGGGTTCCAGTTGTGGGGTGCTCACCGTGCACTGTCACTGTCACCGGTGCTGACAGAGACGTTCCAGATACCACCGATCTCCCGCAGCGGTAGCGGCCGCTGTTGTGCAGCTCCAGGGGAGACAGGGACAGCTCGGTGCCCCTGGGGGACTGTTCCAGCTCCTTCTCGTTCTTGTAAAATCGTACCCCAGTGACAGGGTTGTCCTGCCGCCCGGCAGCGCAGTGTCACCGTGTCCCCTCCAGCAGTGCCCGTGCTGGCACCTGCAGCACCAGCTTCTCTGTGGGACAGGAGGGTCCCGTCACACTGAGGAGCCCGAGACAGGTCCAAAGTGGTGCCCGTGGCACTGGGGACATCTGGGTGCAGTGTCCACTGCAAGGAGATTCCCAAGGACACCTGGAGCCGCCCCGTGGCACAGCTGTCACCACGAGGTCCCACCACACTGGGATGCACTGGGATGTCCCTGTAAGCAGGGGACAAGCTCTTGACACAAGAGGCTGTGAGGTGGCTGTGAGGCCACCCACGGAGTGGAGCCCACCCAGACCTATCAGGGAGCCACCCTGAGCATTTCAGATCCCCCCTCACCATTTGACACAATCACGAGGTTGCTGCGCCCACTGCCAGGTCTCTGACACTGGTAGGTGCCACTCTCGGTGACAGTGAAGCTGTTGCGTCCCTCCTGCCCCCAGCACCACCCGTCCTTGTACCGGGTGGTGGCACCGGCGGTCCCTGATCCCTGGCAGGTCAGTGTCACCCGGACCCACAGCACCGCCGGCATCCAGGGGGGCTCCACCAGGAGCTGGGTGCTCTGGGCATCTGCGGGTGACAGGGGACACCAGCCTGCCAGGGCCACCACGGGGCTGGGGACAGCAGGGCAGGGACATGGCATCCCCCGAGGACTCACCAGCGAGGCCGAGGGTCTGGGCTGGAAGGGAGAAGGGACAGGGCTGGGTGGGGATGGCCCTGCAGGGACAGCAGCACCTGGGGTGTCCTGGTGTGGTGGCTGTCCCCAAACTGTCCCCATGGGAACACTGGTATAGCACAGAGGTTTTTAGGACAGGGACACCTCGGTCACCCTGGGCTGAGGCAGGACATGGGGACACTGTGGACACCCCATGTGTGCGCAGGTCACCTCCCCCAGCCCTACAGCACCTGTCCCCATGGCCACATCCCCATGGCCCTGAGTCCTGGTAGAACTGAGGTTCTGGAGGAAAGGGGGTTGTAGGGGAGGGAATTTGGGGAGAGGGTTCCTTGAGAATGAGGATCCTGGGCCATAGAGACCTTGTGGAATGGCAGCCCTGAGTTGGGGTCCCCGAAAGGGGGGACATAAGGAATGGTGGTCCCATGGTTGGGTTCCCAGGAGAATGGGGGTTGCAGTGATGGGCAGTGGCTGGGTGGGCCCATGGGACAGAGCTCCTTCCCTGGGAGTCTCAGATTTAGGGTGACCCAGGGCCCAGCTATGTCCTCTGGGGTGCTCATGAATTGGAATGGTCACAGAAACCCCAAAGAGGGATTTGAAGGTTCGCTAGGCCTGTACCTCCCTGACCCTCAGGGGTGAGTGGAATGTAGCATTAGTCTTTACAAACAAGCTGTAGATTGCTGGTAGATACAGTTAGCACCTAAAGATAAGTGAAACAATGGGAGGGATTACACTGATTAATGAATGGGAAAAGAGATTTGCCTTTACAAACAAACTGTAAGTTTGCTAGTAAATGAAATTGGGTAACAGAAGATGAAAGAAGCAATGGGGGGGGCGAAAACTATGAATTCTATAAGAATTAAAAATTAAAAGGAAGGGTTATACATTAGAGGGGAATCTTAGGCGTTCCGGGAAGTCTGTGCCTCTCAAGTACCTCAGCCTATGGGGAAAGAGAGAGGGAAAAGCGGCCGGGAAATTAGGATAAAAGGAGGCTGCATCCTCCAAAAATCTGAGAGATCCCAGGGGAATGCCCTATGGCCTCTCCCTTTATTCGAATAAAGCAAAAAGGACTCCTCTGTCTCCTTTTTGGACATAGACCTCTGGTGTTTGTGGATTAATTTTCCTTACAATTTGGGGGCTCGTCCGGGATATTTCCACCGTCCGGGGCAGCAGGCAGCGGGTGGAGCTGAAGGTGCGCCTCACCCAGTTTGGTGATCAGCTCCCCTGGGTGCTGGCTGGCACCGGGCGATCGATTGGGTTCCCGAGACTGTCCAGGAGACAGACGAGTGGCGGACCAGGGGTTCGTGAAGAGTCCACAGGGAAGGACCACTGAAAATCTCACCGGTGAGTAAAATGGGACCTCCTTGGGGAGCAAACCTGGGAGGGTGCCCATGGAGGGCAGCACAGGTGAAACACACCTGGAGGGTTGCAGAGGTACACCTGGAGGGCAGCACAGGTGCACAGGAAACAGGGAACCCATGGAGGGTTGCAGAGGTACACCTGAGAGGGCACCCATGGTGGGTAGCACAGGTGAAACAGGACACCCATGGAGGGTTGCAGAGGTACACCTGAGAGGGCACCCATGGTGGGTAGCACAGGTGAAACAGGACACCCATGGAGGGTTGGAAGGGTGAAGCCGGGGAAGGGCCCCTGGGGAGTCCCTTGGGGAGAATACTGAGGTCTTGGGACAGATTGTATATTCACCCAGAGGTAACTATGGAAATCATGGTAAAATATTGTCATTTTGTGTGGCCAGAGTATAAGTTGGCAAATGAACTTTTGTGGCCATGTTATATAGATGCCCTGGGGGCAAGGGGAGTCGAGAAGGGTCTCGACAATCCATGCCCTGGGGGCAAAAGGGAAGTCGAAGGGGTCTCGACAATCCATGCCCTGGGGGGACAAAAGGGGAGTCGAGAGGGGGTCTCGACAGCCGCGGGTGGATGGAGAGTGTTTGTGCGTTGGAACAGAATTGGTTGAAGAGGAGTGTGGAGAGATATGGGTGAGGCAATGAGCGGCAGGGCCGGGCACGGAGCTGCGGGACCGGGAGCACGGGCTGGGGGGCTTTGGGGCTGCCAGGGCTCAGCACCGGGCTGTGCCTGACCCCGCCACCCCGGGCAGGGCCAGCAGTGACCACCGGCCCCTGTGAGGATGCTCGGGATGCCGCCTGTGATGCCCGGAGTGCCCAGCCGCCTGTCTGCTGTGGGCCGTGCCCGCTGGGAGCACCGATGGGGGGAGGAGCTGTGTTTGGACTGTGACAGGATAGGGACTGGCTCTGGTATAGTGTGTGATAAAAAGAAGGGGAACAAGGATAAAGGAATACATAGGAAATGCAGATTGTACGTGAAAAGGATTTTGTGAGTTTTGCTGGTAGATACAGGGGCCTCCCGATCCACCTTGAATTTTATACCGAAGCGGGGGAAATTGTCAAAAAGATCTGTGATTATTCAAGGAGTGAGTGGAAAAGATGAGCGAGTGTATTTTATTCAACCACTGTTAATCGATGTGGGGGATAGGTTTGAACTGCATGAATTCCTGTTTGTTCCTAATTGTGATTGTAATTTACTGGGAAGAGATTTCATGGCTAGAATGGGATTGCAAAGTAGTATTGTAAGAAGTGACACGGAGTCCAAAACTGTAGTATCTTTGTGTAAAATATCTGAGAAGGCTTATACTGAAATAAATCCGGAAGTGTGGGCAGCCCCAGGGAAATATGGAAAACTAGATATAGAACCTCTCCAAATTACTTTGAAGCAACCAGGACAAGCATTGTCTAAAAAGCAATATCCTCTTCCAAGGGAGGGAAATAAGGGGTTACAGCCTGTTATTGAGTCCCTGCTGAAAGCAGGTCTTTTGGAGCCATGTATGTCTCCTTATAACACCCCTATCCTGCCGGTTAAGAAACCAGATGGAACATACAGAATGGTGCAGGATTTAAGAATAATAAATGAAATTGTTAAACCAAGGCGTCCCACAGTTTCGGATCCATATACGATCTTGAATCAGATCACTTCCTCACATCGGTATTATTCTGTACTGGATTTGAAGGATGCTTTCTGGGGGTGTCCGATTACAGAAGACAGTAAACAGTATTTTGCCTTTGAATGGGAACAGGAGGAAAGAGGGAACATGATAAAACAACAATTGAAATGGACAGTTCTTCCCCAGAGATATACAGAGTCACCAGTTTTGTTTGGACAAGCTTTGCAGAAAATATTGTTTACTCTACTCTCAGGAGTTAAGTTGTTGTTGAAAAAGAAAAAAAAAAAAAAAAAAGTGTAGTTCGTAGAAAGGAAAGTCAAATGTTTGGGACATATTCTGACTGAAAGGTTATTGTGTATTGATCCAGAAAGAATAAAAAGGATTTTGCAAATACCATTACCCCAGACTAACAGAGAGTTACGGCGGTTTTTGGGGTTAGTGAGGTACGGTAGAGCATGGATCAGGGATTTTTCTGTTGTGACTAAACCATCCAGCGTGTAGATTAGGGAAAATTTACGAGATACTGCCTGGCCTGAGGGAGAGAATGTGTTCATTGATGGGCCTTCAAAGGTGATAGAAGGGAGGCGGTTTAAAGGATACTCTATCGTGAATGGGAAACAATTAAAAGAAGGGGGATGTTACCCCCACCTGGTCAGCTCAGACAGCTGAGCTGTATGCGCTTATCAGAGCCTGTGAGCTATACCGGGATAGGACAGTGAATGTTTTTACTGATTCTAAATATGCATATGGGGTGAGACATGCATTTGGGAAACTATGGGAAAATGAGGTTTATTAACCTGCAGGGGAAAAGACGTTAGCCCGTGAGAACTTTTCTCTCGCCTATTGGAGGTGATGAATTTACCAAAAAGGGTGGCAACAATCCACATTAAGGGGGCACCACGCAGGGTGCTCGGAAGAGGCAATGGGAGAAGCCTTCCTCGAAATGTATGCTGTGGGTCTTTTCAGGCTGGCCAAGCGAGCTACTGAGGGTTGTTTGATTTGTGCTAAAACCAATAACAAAGTTACAAAGAAACTTGCTAGGGGAGGGAGGCCTTGGGCTGTAGTTCTTTCCAGAGATGTCAGGTGGATTTTACTAAAATGCCCCGAGTGGCAGAATTTAAATATCTTCTGGTAATAGTATGTCAAATAACAGGGTGGCCAAAAGCATTCCCTAATGTTTCAGCAACTACAGGATCAGTTGTTAAAGTATTTTTAGAACAAATAATTCCAAGCTATGGGATTGTGGAAGCAATAGACTCAGATAGGGGAACTCATATTATAGGAAAAATTCTGGAACCTCCATACCCCCTGGTACCCCCAGAGTTCGGGTCGGGTTGAAAGAATGAATGCAGAAATAAAGAAACACCTTCTGAAGCTGGTAATAGAAACTAAGTTGCCGTAGGTATGGCTCCTAGCCCTGGCTTTGGGAGGAATAAGGGCCAGGCCCAGAAGAGATATTCAATTGATGTTTGGAATTCCTTACCCCTGCAATTCTCAGCCTAGTGGGGGGTAGAGATAAGTAATAAGTATTTAAAACATTGTGTGGCTTGGATACTGTCTCTTGTGAAATCTCTTTGACAGGAGGCTCAGCTGGCACAGACCCTGCCTTTGGACTTTGCTGTTCACAACATCCAGCCAGGAGACTGGGTCCTAGTTAAGGAGTGAAAGAAGCACCGCTGGTGGTGAAGTGGCGTGGACATTTCCAGGTGTTGCTGACCACAGAAACAGCCGTCAAGACAGCTGAACACGGATGGACCCATCACACTCGGATCAAGGTCTCTGAGGCCCCAGAGATTTGGACATCTCAGCTGGAGGAGAAGGACGGGAAGCCACGACTGACACTCCGCAGGGGCGGACTGGAGCAGCAGCAAGTGTGTTGACATCGGGGGAAGCCTCGTGTGCCCACCCACGGACTGCGTGCTGAAACAGTTTGTGTGGGCATCCCTCCTCTTGGATCTCCAGTCACTGGAGGAGCCAGCCCTTGCTGTCACTGTTTTCTTTATGTTAAGCTGTTTCTGTGCCTTCACTCACCACAGGTGCGGAAGACAACATGAAAGTGAAAATTAGGTTAGGAAATAACATGACACCATTAGAATGCTTCTCTTAATGATCTTACCTTTATATTGTCAGTTAGGGTGGAGCCAAGAATGGGAAAATAAGTTTTTAACCTTAGGAGAAGAAGTAGCAAAAACCTTTAACCTTAGCAATTGCTGAGTCTGTGGAGGGCCAGGGGGATCTGAAAACTGGCAATGGGTGGCCAGCCCAGTCGAACCTAAATGGTGGGTTAGCACCCTGAGTGAGGTCCATAATGGAACAGGATTTTGGGATGAAGAAGGAAGTCCATGGTGGCTCCATTCTTCTGAAAGAGGCACTTATTGTCTAAACAGAACAGGAAGCAGATACGTGGGAAAAAGTGTTTGTAATTGGACTTTATCTTTGGGTTTAGATTGTTGGACCCCCAACTGCCTTCCTTATGATTGTTCCAGATATCAAGGCAGATGGAATCAAACTCATGTTAAACTCTCAAATGGTAGCTGGGTAAAGTGTTCCTACCATAATTACTGGAAAGATTTGAAAGGCTGTAAAGCAGTGGGGAGGGATAAGTTTTTTTTGACTCCTTATTTTTAAGCTGCCCCCGAGATAATTCCACAAGTAAGACACATGTTGTTTGCGAATATCAGTGGAAGCGGCAACACCAGAACGGAACTCGAACTCTTTTTAGCAGGTTCTGGTCCAAATCTAATAAAACAGATCTGGGGTGTAACTGCAGCTGGAAACCTCATGTGGGAGCATGGAAGTGCAAATACTGTGATTCCCATGGTGGGGCAACTATTGTTGGGGGACCACTAGGCCCAGGAAGCAAGCTGTATTTTGATCACCCCGTGGATCATGAAAATTGGGAAGGTCCCTTTGCCAACGGGACCTGGCCTGTAAAGGGGCATTACTGGATTTGTGGCCAACATGCCTACCGCAGGTTACCCCCAGACTGGTCAGGAATATGTTATGTGGGATACATCAGACCACTGTTCTTTCTGCTACCACAAGCCCAGGGAAACCAGTTAGGAATCAAGGTATATGATGATCTAATTAGGGAAAAGCGGTCGATTGATGTGTCCCTGGCTGGGGGGAGCACCCAAAAGTGGGGTGATGATGAATGGCCACCTGAACGAATCATAAAACACTATGGACCAGCCACTTGGAATCCTAATGAATTAATATCAGGTGCCAGAGAACCCATTTATAATTTAAATCGGATAATTAGGTTACAAGCTGTCTTTGAAATAGTAAGTAACCAGACAGCTACAGCTCTTAACCTTCTTGCTGATCAATCTACTCAGATGAGGAATGCAATATTTCAACACCGGATGGTATTAGATTATTTATTAGCAGAAGAAGGGGGTGTGTGTGGCAAATTAAATGACTCAAACTGCTGCTTGCAAATAGATCACAATGCAAAGGTGGTGAAACAAATAGCAAGAGGAATAAGAAAGTTGGCTCATGTACCAGTCCAAACATGGAAAGGATAGGAATGGGACATGTTTTCGTGGTTACCTGGTGGACTGTGGGTTAAACAACTGCTTTTTTTCCTCTTATGTGCTGTAACAACTCTAATATTTTTATCATGCATGATCCTTTGCTTAGTACAACTTATTCAACATGTGATCAAAGGCGTGCAGGTAACAACCATGCCTACTGACCCAGAGATAGCTACAAAAAGACAGAAATTGATGTCATTGCAAATAATTGCAAAACCAAAAAGGGCAGGAACAATAAATTAAGTCAATGATAGCTAAAGTTTGTAAAGACAATTATTAAAAATAAAAGAGGAAGGATTGAGAGGAATGTAGCATTAGTCTTTACAAACAAGCTGTAGATTGCTGGTAGATACAGTTAGCACCTAAAGATAAGTGAAACAATGGGAGGGATTACAGTGATTAATGAATGGGAAAAGAGATTTGCCTTTACAAACAAACTGTAAGTTTGCTAGTAAATGAAATTGGGTAACAGAAGATGAAAGAAGCAATGGGGGGGCGAAAACTATGAATTCTATAAGAATTAAAAATTAAAAAGAAGGGTTATACATTAGAGGGGAATCTTAGGCGTTCCGGGAAGTCTGTGCCTCTCAAGTACCTCAGCCTATGGAGAAAGAGAGAGGAAAAAGCGGCCGGGAAATTAGGATAAAAGGAGGCTGCGTCCTCCAAAAATTTGAGAGATCCCAGGGGAATGCCCCATGGCCTCTCCCTTTATTCGAATAAAGCAAAAAGGACTCCTCTGTCTCCTTTTTGGACATAGACCTCTGGTGTTTGTGGATTAATTTTCCTTACAGGGGCTTTCTCCTCTCTTCATTTTCCATTTCCTTTGTTTAATCCCTCAATTTCACAGCCCCCAGTTCGTGCCTTGATGATCCTGGGATTGCACCTGAAGAGGGAATGGGTTGGGGGAACCCCAGGTTGGGGAAACAGGGTGAGGGGTCAGCAGGGAGGGTGGGGAGTCTGTGGGGATGGGGTGTCCAGCTGTGCCCCCAGCACTTTCACTTTCTCTCTCCTGCAGCAGAAGGAAGAGGCCAGTTGTGCTGAGTCACACAGCGTGGCCACGACTGGTAGGTGCCTGAATGTCCCACATGGACGGCCCCAAGCTCCAGGAGGGGACCCCGGGCTACCTCGTGCCCGTTGTGCAGCCAGGTGAAGGTGACAGGGGCTGAGCCCACCTGCACCGAGCAGCGCAGGGTCACGGGGTCACCTGGGCGCACCTGGAGTGCCGGGGGACCGGGGTGATGGTGGCATTGGCCACGGGCACTGCGGGGACACAGTCAGGGCTGAGGCTGGGGGACACAAGGAGAATTTTGGGGGACAGGGATGTCCCCAGGTGGGGTCCCGAGGGGGCTGTGGGGGCTCCCGTGCCCATCCGCACTCACTGCGCACCGTGGCGCCGAGCCGGGCGCTGCTCTTCGCACGGCCCCCTCGGAGCGCACCTCGCAGCTGTAATTCCCGAGTGGGAGACCCCCACGGCGGGCACCAGGAGCTGCGGGGACCCCTGCGGGCCCCCCACCAACTGCCCGTCCCGGTAGAAGCGGTACAGGAGGGGGGCTGGGGGCCGCAGGTGGCTGGGGGTGCTGAGGCAGCTGAGATTGAGGGGGGACCCATTGGGGAGCTCGGGGGGACCCTCCAGCACCGGCACCGTGAAGAGCTCTGGGAAGGAGATGGGGGAGGGGGATTTGTGACCCCGAATCCCTGGGGAGGGGCTGTGGGGAATTCAGGGTGGCGGCTGTGGGGTGCTCACTTTGCACTGTCACTGGCACCGGTGCTGAAAGCAACTGCACAGAGGTTCCCACCCGGCCGTAGCAGTGGTAGCGGCCGCTGTGGTGCAGCTCCAGAGGGGACAGGGAGAGCTCGGTGACATTGTGGGGAGTCCATAATTTCTCCCCGTCGCGGTAGAAGGACACCGAGTGGAGCAGCAAGTCCCACCTGCGCCGGCAGCGCAGTGTCACCGTGTCCCCCTCCAGCAGCGTCTGCGCCGGCACCTGCAGCACCAGCGAGTCTGGGGGACAGGGGGACCTGTCACAGCCGATGTCACCGGGACCCCTCACTGTGTCACACCAGGGGTCCCCAATTCCACCACAGGGGTCCCCCTGCACAGGGATGCTCTGGGAGGTCCCCAGAGCAGGGATAGGCTCTGGTCACACCAGGGGGTGACCCCTGGAGCTGAGCCCACCCTGAGCCCTTGGGGTCCCCGCGGGTGCCAGGGTGGGGACACCAAAACTCCCTCACTATTTAACACCCTCACGGAGAGGCTGCGCTCACTGCCGGTTCTGAAACACCAGTAGGTGCCACTCTCGGTGACATTGAAGCTGTCGGGTCCATCCTTCTCCCACCGCCACCCGTCCTTGTACCAGGAGGTGTCCCCGTCTGTCCCCGATCCCTGGCAGGTCAGTGTCACCCGGTCCCACAGCACCGCCGGCGTCCAGGGGGGCTCCACCAGGAGCTGGAGGCTCTGGGCACCTGCGGGTGACAGGGGACACCAGCCTGTCAGGGCCACCACGGGGCTGGGGACAGCGGGGCAGGGACATGGCATCCCCCCGAGGACTCACCAGCGAGGCCGAGGGTCTGGGCTGGAAGGGAGAAGGGACAGGGCTGGGTGGGGGTCACCCAAGACAGGTCACCCTCGCCAGCCCCATGGCCACTACCCCATGGTGACTGTCCCCTTGTTCCTGTCCCCCATCCCCCTGTCCCCACAGCTGCCCTAGCCCCAAGGTGCCAAACACCACATTTCTTTTTCCATGTCCCTATCCCATTCCTGTCCCCAAATCCCTCACCTAACAGGAGCAGCGCCACCTTCTCCGCCATCCCGGTGTCCCCGGCCATTGGCACTGGCTGTCACTTGCTGCTGGGGCCCCCTGTCCCATGGCTGGTGGCTCTTCCAATAAAGAGGAAGGAAGCGAGGTCACTTCTCGACCGCATGTGCTGGTGGCCCTTGGTGGGGGCAGGGTGGCCACAAGCTGGGGTCAGGCTGTGGGCAATATGGGGACAGGGTGGGGACAAGGCTGGGTGGCACAAGGTGGGACATGGAGCCCCCAGGAGTGGGGGGCTCAGAGGGTGTGGGGAGCCAGGGATGGGGTCCAGGGGAATGGAGGGTCCTGGGAGAATCAAGATCCTGGGGGAAGTGGGATTGTAGGGGTTGGAATTTTGGGGAGAGGGTTCCTTGGGAATTGGGGTTCTGGCCCATGGAGACCCTGGGGAATGGCAGCCCTGGGATGGGTTCCCAGAGAGGGGGGACAGAAGGAATGGGGGTCCCTTGATTGGAGCCCCAGGGGAATGGGGGTGCCAGGGATGGGCAGGCCCGTGGGTCACAGCTCCTTCCCTGGCTGCCTCAGATTTTGGGGTGAACCAGCACAGCCCACCCAATGTGTTGGTGGCCCTGGGTAACCCCAGGCAGGTTCTGAGGGGCTCTGGGTCTGTGTCCCCCACAGTGGGGAGACTCTGGGGATCCCCTGAGTCCCCCCAGCCCTGGTGACTCCCCCTCCTCAGGACCCCCATTCCCCTGGACACCACCCCCGGCTCCCCACTATCTCTGAGCCCCTCCACTCCTGGGGGCTTCATATCCCAACTTGTGACACCCAGCCTTGTCCCCACTCTGTCCCCACCATGCCCACAGCCTGTCCCCAGCTTGCCCCCACCAAGTGCCACCAGAACAGTGAGATAAGATCTGACCTCTCTTCCTTCCCCTTTATTCCAAGAGCCGCCAGCCAGGGGACAGGTGGCCACAGCAGTGAGTGACAGCCAGTGCCCATGGCCCGGGACACCGGGATGGCCGGGAAGGTGGCGCTGCTCCTGTGGGGTGAGTGCCCCGGGCACAGGCCTGACACCCTGGGGATGGGCCCTGGTGAGGCAGAGAGTGGTGGGGAGGGGGCGCAGGGGGGCTGTGGGGTCCCCTGAGATCCCCAAGGCCAGCAGAGCCAGTGGGGGACAGAGCCAGTGGCCCCCAAGTGTGATCGGGGTTGTGGAGGGCTGTGGGGAAAGGAACAGGGGGACAGGAATGGGAAAAGGATGTGGGGACAAGTGTGGACACTGCTGCAGGCCTAGACCTTTTCTCACAGGGTCTGAGTTCCTTTCTCAGGCTGTGAAACTTTCTCAGGCCTAGCTGAAACTTTTCCCATGCTAGGGCCTCTGTCTGTACTGTAAACATAAGAGAAAGAATCATAACAAAGATAACATGCCTGCTGGATCTATGGGAGAATCAGAGAGGAGAGGTGTCTCTCTCTCTCTCCAATGAACTGTCTGTATTTAGTTTTGCACGAACTGTATTATAAAAAGCAATAGCTCTCTTCAATAAACTGCACTCTTTCTTGCATCAAGTAAGAGAGTTGCCATGTTGCTGTTTTCCTTTCGCCGCTCCGTAACCCTCTCAGGAAGCAACATTTGGAGGTTCCACCAAGAGAGCAACATTTGGAGGTGTCCGCCGAGATCATTACTCCAGCGGATCGGGATTGCTTTAAGCGATCTCTGACCGACGAACAGCACCGAAAAACTCGGAGCTGACAGCCTGCAAAGCAGGCTGAATCCCGGAAAAGCAGGACTGCGAACCTGGGGCCAAGACCGGAGCCAGGAGACGGCCGGAGTCAGAGAGCCATCTGGGACATTGCGGAAAATCCGCGAAAAGTTGTCGGTTTTTCTGCTCTCCCACCGAGAGAGCACAAAGCCGTGTGGAGCGGCCCAGAGCGGAGCCGTGCCATCTCTCATCGGCACACCGCAACCCCTGACAGCGGGAACCGCAAGCGGCTCTGCGACCCTTCTTCCCCGTTGAGAGAGGTACTCTGTGTTCCCACCCCCTCCCAGCATAGCAGCTAGGTGGGAAATTCTGAATAATGGGGATCCATTTATCTAAACGATTGGAAACTGATTTGATTTCTTTGTTAACTTGGGCGAAAGACCATGGTTTTTCAGAAGAGGCAGGAGAAGTTTTTTCTATGGACAAATGGGAAGAATTAGGGGACCTCCTGTGGACAGCTCTCCGGAAGGGGATGTCTCAGCCGGCCCCCTGATGCTCACCTGGGGGACAATTAATCAAAGTTTTTTGGAAGAGGAGATGGGTTTTGAGCGGAGAGAAACAGGCTCAGAACAGAGCGAGGAAGAATCTGTTTGCTATCCTGGCCACACCACCGTAACAGCGCCGGGCACTGACAGCTCTCAGCAGCTGCCGGCTGGGAGCCGCCCCCCCGTGCAGCCCGCGCTGCCTGAGGCGGGTGGCCCCCCCGCTCTGGGGACGCTGCTCGCTCCTGACAAAGAGGTGCCATCGGCCTGCCCCCCCACCGTGCCGGGGCCATCGCTTGATCTGCCTGCTGCTGGGCCAGTGCCACCCCCTGCAAAGGTGGGGGTCGTGCTGGCCCCTCCATCCGAGATGCTGGCTGACCCCGACCCGCCTGCAGAGAGGGAGCTGTCGGCACCGGCCACCCCAGAGAAGGAGGGGGTGCCGGCTCCTCCCTCCCCTCCGATGTCGGAGCTCGGCCTGCCTGCCCAGGCAGGGTCTCGGCCGCCCTTCTTTGCCTCGGCAGAGGCAGGGCTGCCCTCTCTTCCTTTCCCCTCAGCCTCCCCGTCCGTTCGCCCGGGAGCGGTGCCGACCCCAGCGCTGCTCTCGTCAGCCGGAGGAGCTCTGCCCGCCTGGCCGGTCATGAACGGACCCCTCCCACCGGCATTTCCAGCCGCTTCGCCGCTCCTGCCCTGTGCTGACAGCAATGATGGCTTTGTCCTTACTTTAGAGGGGGGAGCAGCAGGGGCTGGTTTCATTCCTGCAGTGGTCAAGGAAGGAGGGAAGGCTGGGACAGATGTCTCTGATACCCAAATCAGAGAGACTCAGAGTTTTCCTGTGCCTGATGCTGTCTCTATGATAGAACAGCGAGATTGGAAAAAGAGAAAGAAAGTATCTAAACGATCGTGTTATTGTGAATCACCTTTGCCTCATTTCAGGCTTCAGATGAGACACGCCTGGGTCCTTCCTGCTGACCTGCAAGGTGTCCACCCTGACCAGTTCACCAAAAACCGACCAGATGAAAACATTGAGCAGATCACCCCTCTAGAATCAGGGAATGGACATTTATCTGTTCATGTTGGAACTGTTAATATAGTTTCATTGTTGTATTAGAATAATCACTTAGTGGTTGATTTTTCACTGTTTGATAAGTCGGGTGAATGGTGATGGGTTTTGTTATTGTATTAAAAGTAAGTTTTGCAGAGAAAAAGCACCAAGCTTGAAGATTTCCCTGGGCACTGCAGGTGTCCACATATCTCCTGAGTCCACATATCTCCACATATCTCCAATGAACTGTCTGTATTTAGTTTTGCACGAACTGTATTATAAAAAGCAATAGCTCTCTTCAATAAACTGCACTCTTTCTTGCATCAAGTAAGAGAGTTGCCATGTTGCTGTGTCCCTTCGCCGCTCCATAACCCTCTCAGGCAGCAACAGACAAGGACAAGGGGACAGGCACCATGGGGATGTGGCCGTGGGGCTGGCGGGGGTGCCCTGTCGTGAGTGACCCCCACCCAGCCCTGTCCCTGCTCCCTTCCAGCCCAGACCCTCGGCCTCGCTGGTGAGTTCTCGGGGGGATGTCATGTCCCTGTCCCGCTGTCCCAAGCCCAGTAGTGGCCCTGGCAGGCTGGTGTCCCCTGTCACCCGCAGGTGCCCAGAGCCCCCAGATCCTGGTGGAGCCCCCCTGGACGCCAGCGGTGCTGTGGGACCGGGTGACACTGACCTGCCAGGGCTCGGGGACCGCTGGGGACACCACCTGGTTCAAAGACAGGCAACTCTGGGAGAAGGATGGCCCTGAGAGCTTGACTGTCACCGAGAGTGGCACCTACTGGTGTTACAGACGCGGCAATGGGGCCAGCTCTGACGCGGCAGTGTTAAATGGTGAGGGGGGTTTCGGTGTCCCCACCCTGGCACCGACAGTGACCCCAAGGGCTCAGGGTGGGCTCAGATCCAGGGGTCAACCCCTGGTGTGACAAGAGCCTGTCCCTGCTCCAGGGACATCCCAGAGCATCCCAGTGCAAGGGCCTCCCCATGCTGGAACTGGGGACCCCTGGTGTGACACAATGGGGGTCAGGGTGACATCGGCTGTGACAGGTCCCCCCTGTCCCCCAAACTCCCTGGTACTACAGGTGCCTGTAGGGGCGCTGCTGGAGGGGGACATGGTGACACTGCGCTGCCGGCGAAGGGGGACTTGCCGCTCAATTCGGTGTCATTCTACTGTGACAGGGAGAAATTATGGACTGTCCACAATGGCACCGAGCTGTACCTGTCCCCTCTGGAGCTGGGGTACAGCGGTCGCTACCGCTGCTATGGCCGGGTGGGAATCGCTCTGCAGTTGCGTTTGACATCGGTGCCAGTGACAGTGCAGGGTGAGCACCCCACAGCCGCCACCCCGACACCCCCACAGCCCCTCACCAGCGACTCAGGGTCACAAATCCCCCTCCCCAATCTCCTTCCCAGAGCTCTTCACGGTGCCGGTGCTGGAGGGTCCCCCCGAGCTCCCCGAGGGGTCCCCCCTCAATCTCAGCTGCCTCAGCACCCCCAGCCCCCTGCGGCCCCCAGCCCCCCTCCTGTACCGCTTCTACCGGGACGGGCAGTTGGTGGGGGGCCCGCAGGGGTCCCCGCAGCTCCTGGTGCCCGCCGTGGGGGTCTCCCACTCGGGGAATTACAGCTGCGAGGTGCGCTCCGAGGGGGGGGCCGTGCGGAAGAGCAGCGCCCGGCTCGGCGTCACGGTGCGCAGTGAGTGCGGGGATGGGCACGGGGAGCCCCCACTGCCCCCTCGGGACCCCACCTGGGCACATCCCTGTCCCTCAAAATCCTCCTTGTGTCCCCAGCCTCAGCCCTGTCTGTGTCCCCGCAGTGCCCGTGGCCAATGCCACCATCACCCCCGGTCCCCCGGCACTCCAGGTGCGCCCAGGTGACCCCGTGACCCTGCGCTGCTCGGTGCAGGTGGGCTCAGCCCCTGTCACCTTCACCTGGCTGCACAACGGGCACGAGGTGGCCCGGGGTCCCCTCCTGGAGCTTGGGGCCGTCCATGTGGGACATTCGGGCACCTACCAGTGCGTGGCCACCAACCAGCTGGGACAGGACGGGCACCGCGTGTTCCGGGCACTCAGCCCAGAGCTGGCCCTGGAGGTGACACCACAGGGAACCACTGGACACCACTGGATCACAGGTGGGGTCACATGGGGTCACATGGGTGTTCAGGACCCCCAGGGTTCAGGGTGACCCTGCTGTGTCCCCCTCTGTCCCCAGCAGTGGCTGTGAATGTCGGCAGGACCCTCCTGTTCCTGCTCCTGCTCCTGGCTGTCATCGGGGGCTGTCACTGGTGGCACCGCCGGGTGGGTGACCCACGAGGAGCCACCTGGACCCCACAGGCAACAGTGACATCTATGAGAGTGTTCTGTGACACTGGGGACACTGGGAGTCCCCATCCCATGGCTCCCGTTGTTGCCCATCCTGCCCAGGGTGATGATCACGGGTCAGGGGGGCTGCACAGGGCACCCAGTGCTCCCCTTTCCCCCTCCCAGTGCTCCCAGTACACTCATGGCTCCCCACCTCTCCTCCCAGTGCCAGGGGAACACAGGACTCATTTCTGTCTTATTGGCACCAAAATGCAGCTTTTTGGTTCCACTGGCAGAGATGGTGTTTCTTTGTTCAGCTCTGTTGGGCTTTAGGAATGGGATTCTCCAATTTTGGGCTGCCACTAAAACCAGGAGCTGCTGCCCCTCCCCTGCCAGTGCAGGCACAAAAGGCAAAGGTCCCAAAGGGCTCAGAGAAGAACAATTTCCTGCAAACAGCAACAAGAGAACAAAACCAACAGCAACAGCAACAAGGGTCAGAATCCAAAGGGTCACAAAAGGAACGATTTCCAGGGAAAGCCCCCAACAAGGAACAAACCCCAGACAATTCCCCCAGCTCGATTCCTCCACCAGAGGAGCCTGGCAGGGCTCTGGATCTTCATTGCTCTGATGGCCACAGCGGCCTTCAGGAGGCTCTGGATTCTCGTGTCACCTTTCCCAAACCCCTCCTGTGCCCTGTTCCCCACACAAGGATGTCACAAAGGCCCTGGGGGGTTCTGGAGCCTCCCCCTTTTCCAGGGCAGTCAGGATCAGGCCATGGCAGTTGAATTCCCTCTGTCCCCACAGCAGCTCTGCCAAAGCCCAGCGATGTCCTTTGGGCTCCCTGAAATCCCCTCTCCTCAGAGAATCGGTGCCAAGGATTCCTGGGGCCTCAGGGCCAGTCCCAAGGGGCTGTTTTGGCCATTCCCAGCATTTTAAACGCCCAAAAATGAGGGAAAATTTCCTCCCAATGCCCACAAAACCCTCCCCCCTCAGCCTGGGAACGCTGCTCCCCCAGTTGGCTCATCCAGGTGTAGAATCCCCCCGCTCCCAGAGCTTCTCCCACAAGGAAAATCAAAGAATTGGGAATTTGGGCTGGAAAATATGAAAACTGTGAAAAACACGGTTCACTGTCTCGAGAGAATTAAAAGGTTTAATAAAGAGACAATGGAGAGAAACATAAAGCAAAGGGTTAAAACGGCCGGGTGCTTGGCATGCTGCCAAGAGCACACCGCTGCTTCGGGAACACCCCTTTAAATACCTTTCACAATCTATCCATTTGTTACATATTCATAGACCTTCATGCATAGTCAACTGCTTCTGGGAACTGTTTAGCATGGCCACTCCTCGGGTCCGCCTTTTTAGAGCATGCATGTTTCTTGGCTTGTGGTTTTATTTCTCCCCTTATCCTTTTCGATTTGGGTGGTGGTCCCAGTCGGTGAGTGTTGGTAATTGTTGTGTCAGCTTCGAGGCCCCCATCACCTGTTTACGGGCTGTTATCTTGACTAGGCGGATAGTTTAAGCATACAATCTCTAAAAAAAAATTATGTCAAACCTTTACTATTAACAAAAGACTATATCCATATAGAAATGCTATTTTAACATTATACATATAGCATTTATCCCAATACTTACAAAGAGCCAACAACATGTCATACATTTATAACAATAACTAAAATTTAAGGCATCAATTCCCATCTCGGGAACGTGCTGGGGGTGTCCCTCCATGAACACGTTCCATCAGGCACTGCTCCCTCGGCTTTACAGACATCCTGATAGTCACGAGACTTCCCGAACCCCTCCCAAAACTCTCCGCATTTTGCATGCAGTGAGTTACGTCCCTCAGAATTTTTTGATTTTTGTCATTTATGTTTTCCATAGAGTAAGATTGCCACCTTCTGTTCTCTATTCTGAACTACACTGCGTATTTGGGGGGCTTGCTTCTATTTTATACGATTCCATCGTTGTTATAAGTAAATATTATATTATTGGCTTTTCGCAAATATTAAAATGGATGCTATATGTATAATGTTGGAAAACTTTGCTGTACAAATATAGTTTCTGTTAGTTCCGCGTGTGCGCGGCTCTAGACTCCATTTCCCAGGGGGCACAGGGCGTGCCTGGGGCGTGGCTCACGTGCGTCACTTCCGCCGCGCCTGCGCTGACTCGGCGTTGCGGCGCTGGCGGCGGCAGAGCCGGTGAGGGGCGGGAGGCCGGAGCATCTCGGGGCCGTGTCCTCGGGCCTGTGGGCGGAGTGCGGGGCGCTGGGAAGGGTCTGTGGGAGAGGCTCGGCCGTGGGCTCCGAGGGGCCGGGAAGGACCGGCCGGTTTCTGGCGCTGGAGCGTCAGAGTCGGGATCTTCCGCGGGCAGCGGTGGGTGAAAGCGGGCGGTTCCTCTTGAGAGGCGTCCCTGAGCCCCTCTGGGCCCCTGGGCTCCGTGAGTGGGCAGGAGCAGCCGGGGCTGCGTGCGCTGCTGTGCGGCTGCAGCAGGGCAGGGCTGGGGGAAGGAAGGGGCTTCTGGCACCGCACTGGGCCGGGCTGGGCAGGCGGGTCCGTGCCGAGCCCGCGAGGTTCAGCGAGGCCAAAGGCAGGTGCTGCACCTGCACCGAAACACGGCCAGACTGGGGGAATGGATGGAGAGCAGCCCTGAGAAGGATTTGGGGGGATGGGTTGACAAGAAGCTCAGCATGCCGTGGCTGAGCTAACGGGCACTGGGGACACAGAAAGCCAACACTGTCCTGGGCACATCCCCAACAGCTTGGGCAGCGTGTGAAGGGGGGATTGTGCCCCTCAGCAGAGCACTGCTGAGACCCTGCCCTGCAGAGCTGCCTGCAGCTCTGGGCTGCCTCCAGCTCAGGAAGGATGTGGAACTGCTGCAGTGAGTCCAGAGGATGCCACGGAGATGATCCAGGGCTGCTCTAGATGATCTGGATCCTCTGCTCTGGAGACAGGCTGGGAGAGCTGGGAGTGCTCAGCTTAGGGAAGTAAAGGCTCCAGGGAGACCTCAGGGTTCTTTCCACTGCCTAAATGAGCTCCAGGAGTGCTGATGAGTGTTATAAATTTCTCACCACAATCGGGTAGTTAATCAATAAGGCAATTTATTAATTCATTGATAAGGAATGGGCAAGCAGTGCTGGGAACACGGGGAGTCTGTGCTCCACCAACACGTTTGCTTTATCTTTGGTCATTGCCCCTTTTATAGGCAGTCTCTGGTGGGGCTGTGTCATGCCTGCTGTGCTGGGATACAAGTCCAAGCAAGCCTGAACATGTTAGCTGGCACTCAAGCAGCAGCGGCTAAAAGCCTCCACCAGGTCTGGACAAGGCTCAGACGTTGTCAGGTTACACCCCTAGCAAGCAAGTAAGAGCAGTAACAAGTTTGTGGCATGTGCACACAAGCCGATGTTTTTCTTATGTATAAAAAGTGGATACAGTTCATTCTTATAGTGACAAAATAATAAAAAATACATAAAAACCAAAAGCCAACAATTCACAGCAAAGTGATTTAAACAAATATAATGAAATCATTATATTTTCCTATGTCTCATGTCTATGCTTTTCTTTGAGTCCAGTATTCTTGTGTATGGTGTATTTTGATAATGACAGGAATCACTATGCAACATCTCACAATCCCCCATCTTCTTCTTTTTCTAATCTTATTAATTCCTGTCTGTTTTTTTTTAAATTGAGATAGTGTTTTCTGTGCGGGGGTTTGTTTGTTTTTACTTTTAGTTAATATCATTAGTTTGTGAGTTTTCCCTGAGGTGGCAAGTTCGGGATGGATAGGAATGGTTGAAGTTTGCATGCCTTGGATTACTGAGTGTATGAGCCTGAGTAAAACATGGAATTAGACATGGCAAAACCAGTAACCTTAGTACTGAACACAGTTTCATGAATCCCACTTTTTCTACTAGACTCTTATTAAACAATTGATTTTACTAAGGTTTTTGAAGATAGAATTTTATTTTTGAACTGGGATGTGTGCTAGTTGTTTAGTATTTTTCGCTAGCCGAGTAACAACTTCTCCGTTATCATTAATTTGTAAACAACATTGAGACAGGTTAAACTTTTCACAAACTCTACTTTTCTCAGTTAACACATAATTTAATGCCATGTGGTTTTGGTACACTGCTGCTTGGGTTTGAGACATTTGTTTAGCTTTTTCTACTACTGCTTGAAGCCTGATAATTTGGTTAAGTGTATAAATGGGAGTTTTATATCCTTAACTGTCATCTTGTGCCCAAGTAGCAGGTCTACTGAAATAAAATTGGCACAGAATTACATTGTTGTACTGGCTTTTCTTTTACACTTACTAGTTGTTCTTTTACCAAATCTTGGACTTTACTTATAATGATAAATGTGAAACAAATCTATTTCTTTCTTTTTGGACATTCATATTTTTAACTTATTATTACTACTTCTTAAGGTTTTTACAATTTAGTGTTTTTTCCATTTTGCATACAAGTACTTAACTTGGATGGGTTATAACAGTGACTGTTGACATGGGTGTGTGTAATAAGAAAAGAAGCTCGGTGTCTTTATACATACAGCTTCTGGTAGCTGTATATGACTTGGTTGGTATCCCATAAGGGAAAAGAAAAAAAAAAAAGGAGTGACAGAAAAGGAATAACAGATGTCCAGTATGGCTTATACTTCCACCTGCCATGCCTATGGGGTTGCTACCCATAGAAGATGTATATAATCTTGGTGGCAAGTACAGTGGCTAACCTGGTCTTGCCCTCTATTTCCTTGTTGCTTCCTTTTTGCTAATTTTCAGGCAAATCATCTTTGACACTTCTCAACTGTAGATCCCACTATTCTTTTGGTATTTTCCATTCAATAGGCACTAGAAATTCCCATTTACAAAGCAAAGTTATTTTTCAATGTTTTTTAGTTCTATTTGTATAGAAAATAAATTTGGCAGTCAACACTTTTTACAACAAGAACATTGATTTTGTGAATTACAATACTATTTTTTTTCACAATTTACACATTTGTACTTAACTTAGCTAGTATGTCTAGTATTGGGATTAATTAGACAGGGTATGTAGTGTAGCACCAGTGAAAGTTATAATTCCTCCTCTTCTTTGTGTAAGTCACAGGCTAAGGCCAGAATGTGAGAATTTTTTCACTGAAACAGTCCTGATCCTCCTGTTTGAAGTGGAAGTACTCCTCCCCAAGGGGGGTATCAGATATATCAGAACTTCTTCAGGCAGTACTTAAAACTACTGATATAAGCTTGGCTTTATTTCCCTATTAGGTATGATTTTTATGTCTTTCTTGGATCATTTTCCCAGTTCCTTACCACCCAGTCCCCGCTTAAGAGTCAGTTTGATATCACCCAGTTTAGATGTTTGTCCTGGTTTGAAAGACAGGTGTTTGCCAAGAAAGGCAGGAGCTCCTCCCTGAGATGGAGAGTGCAGACACCCCACCCCCCCCCCCCGCCAAATTATTACAATTCTGGAATCAGGGGCTCTCAGGCAGAGATAGGGGGGTAGGAATAACAGTTCTTTACTGGTATGTATATATATATATATATATATATAACACGGCGAGCAAAACGACAACAGCTAGGAAATTAACAGAACAGGAGCCCAGTGGCAGTTCTTTGGGCTGTGGGCACCTCTCCCCTGTGCTGCAGTTACGGTCCCACCTGGCTGGCAGTGCCGGGCAGCTCCCGGCAGCAGGGCCAGGTGCGGGGGTCCCGCGTGGCTGCAGGGGCGCTGGGGGTGATGGCGGCCGTGTCCCGAATGGGAGGCTGGAGGAGAGACGCTGCTCACGGATCTTGGGGCAGTGTCGGTCCTGGTGCTCTAACGGGATGTGCGGAGGTGGAGGTGGGAGGGTGTCTGGGCAGGGGATTGCGGGGTCCCCCCGCCGAGGAAAGGCAGCTCCCGGCGTCGGTGTGGCAGAGCGGGGTTTTTCCAGCGACTGTTCTCGAGACAAGCGAGCGAGAGAACAGAAGGGACTGCAGCTCCCCCCACTTCCTTTACCTGCCCGCCCCCATTCCTGCTAGGGTGTAGCCAACAAGTCTCATCACAATGGGAAAAATTCCACTGAGAGAAAAGGGGAAAAGAGGAACCAACCCCCAACGATGTTATAGTACACTCCTTAGGTTCTTCCACAGGTCCTTTGATTCTGCTGGCGTGGATCCACTCTTTTTCCCTGGTCTGGATCGCTGTCTCAGTCCTCAGTAGTACCTGAAAAGGACCTTCCCTATTGTGGAGTTAAAATTTTTTTTTTCTATGTTTTTACTAATACCTATCCCCCTGAATGGATACTATGGATTTTAAATTCTAAAGGTGTGGTTTGAGGGATTATCTCCTTCAACTGCAAGTTTTTAAGTGTTTTTGTTATTGTAATGGTATTTTTTTAAACACTCATTTCCCCTACTTCCTAAGTAGCAGTTTCAAGTTGGGTGTTTAAAAAGAGTAATCCAAACACCATCTTACAGGATGACACTTCCAGGTTTAACTTGGGTTTCATTTTGACCCTTAACAGAGTTAAACATTTTACTTACGACATTTGAGTTTCAATTATTACTATTAATTTTGTAAAAGTTCTTTTTAAAATCAGGTTTATTCTCTACTTGCCCCAAACTTTTTGGATGCCATGGAGTGTGTGATTCTTATTTTATTCACAAGACTTGACTTACTTGCTGTATTAACCATTTCATATCTGGGAATAATTTGTTTAAAAAAAAAAAAGGTTTTACATTCTACATTAGCTGTAGCTCTGACCATGGGAACAGCTTCTACCTAGTGAGTTAAATGGTTTATTACCACCAATAAGACCTACCTTTGCCTTTTGGAAAATTATACATTTTTTAGTTATTTGCTTTGCCAATCCAAATATTCCACTGCACTTATAATTCCTTTAAAAAATGATCACACAAAAACTGAAACTTCCAATAAGATTTTGATGTATATTTTTAAATATTTTTTCAATTTTTTTTAATAAGTGGCTTATCAAGTCACTGCCTTCTAACAGGAAATTTAATTTTCCCAGATTGTTGTGTTTTTTTTTTTTTTTTCTAAACGTTTTAATGCTCTTTTTAGAGCATATAATTTACAAAATTGAATTAACCAATTTGAGAGTCATTTCCCTTTTTTTTTTTTTTTTTTCTTTTTATAGTCAACATATTTTTCATTAATTAAGGCATATCCTGACATTATTTTTCATTGTAAACATTTGGATGAGCTATTAAGATATATTTTTTCCTTTTAGGAGGGCTTGTTCTGTTAGATTTTCCCTCCTTCTGGTATAACCCCTATTCCTAATGGTGTCTGAAAATTTTTTTCTTAATATGTTATTACTTATTTCAGGACTTAGGACATATTTCCCCTCCATACTTTGGTTTTACTTTTAATTATTACAACTTTAATGACAGGAACTTCAAATTACTTTTCCCTTGCTCCTGCCATTTCTACAGTGTTACTACACACATCACATTTTTTTGGAACATTTACTACACAAGTCCTTTTTCTTCCAGTATTTACTATAAATTTTAATACTTTCTTTTGTGGGCCTGTTTTCAAAGTTATTAAAGGCTTTAGATGATAGAGCCCATGATCTCCCCGTTCTTCTAGATGTCCCTCCTGAACTATTCTCAGATCCCTTCCCAGGTGAGGGCACCTCCCTCCACAGTGAATCTTTTCTTCACAGCAGAAACAGCCATTCTCAGCTTGCTCCTGGTATCGTGACTGTGCCAGGGCTTCACCCTTTCCCTTCTCCCCGTCTCTAAAACATGAATGTTTAGGAGTAGTGGTATGGGAGGGACTGTCAGGATGTCTCTGGATTTCAGCTGAACTCTCAGCACTTTGGTGTGATATTCTTCCTTTAAAGAGGGAGTTCCTTTGGACAGTGGGAGCCGGAGTCACTGAGGGAACAGTGGCAAGGGCGGGGTTTAGTAACAGACCTGAGACTGCCCGAGAGAGAGAGAGAGAGGTGGGGGCAGAAGTCAGCACTTCTGGGGAGAGTGGTTGGAGGCGGAGCCCGGTGCCGGAACCGCCAAGGAGCTTCCATGAGAAACCAGCTCAGGGCACGGACCGTGCACACGGGGCTCGTGGCGCCCGGGACCGCGGCGCTCATCTCAAACAACACCACCCCAAACCCAAGGGTACTACGTCCGCTGTCCTTGCCTGGGTCTTCTGCACAAAAATTACAGGTAATTTACTGCAGTTTCCTCTGGGAAAGAATTTTTCCCCGCCCTTTTCTTTTGATGAATTTCCTATCCCAGGAGGGGGAGTCACCGAGGCCACCAAAGGTAAACAACTCCGGATCCCGCCCCGAAAAAGGAAAATTTATCCCTGTCGAGGTCCCAATTTTGTTTCAAATTACTCACCACAATCGGGTAGGGGTTAATCAATAAGGCAATTTTTTAATTCGATAAAGGGAAAGGACAAGCAGCGCCGGGGGTGGGAGTCTGCGCCCACCAACACATCCGTTCTACCCTGGTCGCCCCCTTTTTTAGGCAGTTTCTTGTTGAGCGTCATGCCTGCTGTGCTGGGGTACAAATCTGGGGCGCCTGAACATGTTGGCTGGGGTCCCAAGCAGCGTGGCTACAAGCCCCCCCCAGGTGTGACAAAACTGAACATGTTCGGTTAAACCCCTTTTTTTTGAGGTAACAGCAGTCAACCCCGCTCATGTTTGCCCCTTTTCATTTTGCTTATACCCAAAAGGGGTGCAAAAATTTTGGCAAAAAAAAACATAACAGCAAAAAAAGTAATTTACAGCAAAGTGATTAAACAAATAAAAAGAAATTATTATATTTGCTCCGTCTCATGTCCATGCTTTAAGTTTTTTTAAATTTTTGTTTATACCTGATCTCATGGTGTGTTTCTATAATGACACAAATCACTGGTAACATTCACGACAACTACACATTTCTAGCAGACTTTTCAACATGAAAACGTCTTCAGGGTAATCTTTTCACCTGTGGGCAAAGGGAGGTAGCAGAGCCACAGCCACTGTTCAAGTTTTCAAGCAACCTCAGGGGCAGTGGAGGGCCACAGCGCAACCCTGGTCCTCCAGAGTCTGTAATTTTTTTATACCAGGTAGGTACTGATTTTGTGGCTACCATGTCAGTCCCTATGGCACTGTCTCCCGGCTGCTGGCCTATCTCTCCCACAATCCAGATCCCGGCCCGTGGCTGCTTGCTCATATGTTCCTGGTTCTTCAGACCATGCCCGTGTTGCTCAGCCACAATTTTTTTCTCCTGGCCTCGCTCTTCCCTCACCGCAGTTCTTGAGACCACTGTCCCCAGGACTGTTCATGCTCCCACACTCAACAGCCGATATATTTTCGGTTCGTGACCTTTTCTTGTTTCTTTCCATCCTGCAGCTGGCTGTAGCCATAGCCTTTCACTACTTTATATATTCCATTTCTGAGTCCCTTGGTTTCTTTGACTCATCACTTACAGCATCCCAGAGGGTTATTCCCAGCCTTCCCACCGAGAGAAACACGCCTGAGGTGTTTCCTACTGTCAACTAACTTTCTCTTCACCTTGGGTGGCAAAACAATCCTCTCTCCTGACCTCATCACAAGAGTCTTTTGGACCTCCGTGTCATACTTAACTGCTGTCTTAGAGAGAATAAGCTGGAGGACATTCAGCATGGCCTCTTCTTCTTTGACACTGCCTTTCCCATCCTTCCACCCCAGCTGCTCACCTTTCCCAGTGTCCCCATGCAGTGTACATATATTTTCTGGAGCCTTTCTCCCGGGACCCTTCTTTCTCTACCCTGGAGCCGCCTCCGACTCCCCCAGCGGTCCTGCAGCGGCCCTCCGACCGCGCTCCGCCTTTCACTGCGAGAGCCTGCAGAGCCCAGAGGGTCGATGCTCTGTTTTATCATGTAATCACCTGGAGTCACCAACATGCAGAACTCAGACTGAACAATAACCATGGATTAAACGAAGCCACTTTATTGTTTCAT
>JAREIS010001224.1:0-24993 GCA_030060385.1 Muscicapa striata striata
GGCTCTGATTGCCCCAGCAATCACAAGTCTCACCTGGGGGAGGCCCACAAAGTTCCAGGGGCTTAAAACACGGAGCAGGCGCTCAGCCCATGGTCTGTACCCTGCCTTCTCTTGGGGTCTGTGTCTCACCCACGCTGGAATCCCAGGAGTTGGTAGCCGTATGTGTGTGTATTTCTACAGAGCTTCTCTCTTTCTGTCTCTCTCTCTTTCCTCTCCTTCTAATGCTCTTTATATGGAACAGTTTTGGGTACCCCAACAACTGAAGTGTTTCCAGGTTTCCAAGTTAAATGGGCTAAGTTAATGAAATTCCTGCTATGATAAGTGTTTTATATTTAACTGTATGGTGTGTTAAATCCTTTTCCAAAGTTCCTTGACTTTCTGTACTTTGTCAGTAAAATTTGTGCCATTTTGAACTCTTGAGAATATCTGGCTGGGGTTTCTCCTGTGCACCAAGCTAGAGTAAAGGAACGTCTGGTTACCCCCAGTATTTCAGTGTTCTGGGGTGTTACAGCCCTGCAGGCTCACAATGGCCTCTTGTTTCCATGAGGCCCCACAGTGTCATACTGGCGCTTGTTTCCCTGAGCATCTGGAGTGTCACACAGGTTGATGACATTTGTCCTTGCTGCCCCTCACATCCCACTGCCCCAGGAACAGCCCCGAGCCACCCGGGAGGGACAGGCTCTGCTGTGCCAGGCCTGGGCTCAGGCCTTGGCCTTTCTGCTGCCTCCAAGCAGCCCAGGCCTTGCTCAGCATTGCAGTTCCCTGCTCACAGCCTTTGGCTCCTGCAATCCTGGCCTCAAGGATCTGCTCTCAGCAGTCCCTGAGGAGCCTTTGGCAGTCCCTGCCCTCAGTGGGGCCAGTGCTGCTCCAACGGACTTGGAGTTTTTTCTTCTGACTCCTAGAGCAGCTTCTTCAACGTTCTTTCAGTGCCTGAGGGTTTTGGACTCAGCTCCAAATCCACTATGGGGATGATTAAAATACAGAAAGCACTCAGGAGCTCCTTGTCTTCCTTCAATTGTCTTCAAATCTTCAGGGCTTGTGCAGCTGCTTGGAGTCAATTTGGAGTTCTTTTAAGGAGGAAGAATTCAAAATGCACTTCATGACTTTTTCTTTAATAACGTGAGTATTTTTATTTTTCAGTTCAGGGAAGAAGGGATAGAAACATTCCTTAGGTTAGCAGGATGCTGAATGTCTCCAGAGGAGGTCTGGGCACACAGAAGAATGAGCCCCTTGCAGGCTGACCCTGTTTGGACAACCTGCTCCTCACCCCCAGCCTCACCATGTCTGACATCACCCACCTGGGACTGACATCCCTGTGCCCTGCATCAGAACCTTGTCCCCTGAGCTCTGCAGCTGGGTGTCCCAGCCCATTGCACTATGTCCCACCTGCTCTCCTTAGGGCTCTGCCTGCATACAGGCCCAGAAAAAGTTTTCTGGTTTGTGAGGACAGAATGGAAAAGCCTGAGCAGGGTTCCTGAACAACAAACTCCACTCTGGAACCACATGCTCGCTACAGGCTGCCTGGAATGATGTCACCTTTCTACAAGGGACGGTGACCAGAAATTATCTCTATAAGCAGAATTCTCTGAGTCTTTTAGCTGAATTCTCTGTCCCTGTCCTTTCCTTGGATTTCTGTTGCAGATGGAAGCAGCCAGTGCCATTCTCAGCTTTAACATCTTTTTTTTGAATGCAAGCAGATGTTCCCAGGTATGTTAGTCAGGTTTTCCTCAGTGTTTGTTCAGAGCTTTTGTATCCTTGTGGAACCAAGGAGACCCTTCTGACACAGTGAGCGCTCATGAAATCAAGGAGGCAATTTGGAGCCTCACAGAAACAAAGGTCCATTGTGACTTTTTGGGGAATTCCGGAATCAAGGAGACCATTGTGACACAGCGAGGCCACATGGAACCAATGGTCCATTGTGACAATAAAGATCCAAGGAGACCACAGTGACACTATGGAACCTCAGGGATCCAAGGGGCCATTGTGACACTGAAGAACTTCATGGAACCCAGGGTCCAGTGTGACATAGCAGCGCCTCATTGGAACAAAGGAGCCATTGCTGACAGCACAGAAACTCCTGGAACCAAGGGGCCGTGGTGACACAGCAGGGCCACATGGACCCAAGGAGACCTGTGACATTTAGGAACCTTATGGAACTGAGGGTCAACTATGACACTGCAGAAACAAGGAGACCATTGTGACACTATGGGAGCTCATGGAATCAAGCAGCCACTGTGACACTCCAAGGCCTTGATGAACCAGGGAGACCATTGTGACATTCCAGAACCACATGACACTGTTTATTGTGACACAGCAGGGTCCCATGGAACCAATGGTCCATTGTGACAAATCAAGGCCCCATGGAACCAAGGGGCCATGGTGACACTGTGGGTCCCCATGGAACCAAATACTCATTGAGACACAGTGGTGCTGCTTATAACCAATTGTCCATTGTGATACTGCAGATCCAAGAGACCGTGGTGACACTATGACAGTTTTTGGAACCAAGGGGCTGTTGAGACACCCCAAGGCCTTGTGGAACCAAGGAGAGCATTGTGGCAGTGCAGAACCAAAGAGGCCATTTTGACAGTACAGACCCTAATGGAACCAAGGGTCCATTGTTATATAGCGGGGTCTCGTGGAACAAGGGGCCATTGTGTAACTGTGCAAGGGCCATAATGGAGTCAAGGACACAACTCATACTGAAATCCATACTGAATCTTTTGAACAGTTTTGCGTATTTGAAAGCAGGTATTCTTTATTGCATCACTGTGGTCACTTGGGCAATCCTTCTTCCATCTGAATGCACTTAGGATCGCGTAAACAGAGTTTATCAGACACACTGATTACACATTCATTTGCTATTGCCACTTCCTTTGACTTTATTTGACACAGTGGCACCCCTTATCGAAAATACTTATATGACACTTCGGGGTCTGTCTTCAACATCCGGTATACTTTTTAGGGGGGTGTTCCTCGATCCCTGCTTTTGAATAATGACAATTTCCTTTTTTTGCATAATTTCTGCTTTACCAGCCTCGCAGAGCTGAGCTGGCATCCTGTTTGCATTTTGTGTGTCTTCTGTTTGCATGTTGCATGTTGTGTGTCTTCTCAGCTACATCCTTTATCCATTTCTCCGAGGCTATTCTGTTCTGTTCTACTGTCCTTGATAAGTGTAAATGTTGTTCTGTTCTTATGTCCTTGTCACAGTGCTCGCCCCACATGAGGCGTGTCTACAACCAGCCCAGCCTATGGGCTTGGGGTAGACAAGTGTTCTCAAGGAAACAGGGATGGGACAACTGTTCTGGACTTACCCAAGGGATGTTCCATTCCATGTCACACCATGATCAGCAATAAACTGAGAGAAAGAGAGGTGGGGGCGCACAGGTAAGGGGCAAAGGGGATTGATTTCTTTTTAAAGACATTTTTCTTTCAGAACAGCACCTACACATGCAGATTTCCTCTGGATTTGCTTTTCTTCTGTTTGTGGCTTTTGCTTTTTGTGGTTGGTTTGTTTGGGGGTTTTCATGTTATTGTGTGTGGGTCTTGCTTTATTGGTTTTTTTGGTTGGGTTTAGGTTTTTATTTTTGGTTTGGTTTGGGATTTTCCCTTCTGAACTGCCTTTCTTCTGATGCGTTAAGTTCCTTCTGCCTTTTATTGTGGCTTGATTGGGACCTGATGGCAAGAGAAATTTACCCAACTCAGTCATCTTGCTCAATTTCATTTTGCAGTCACAATTAACTAGATGAGCTTGGTCACAGATTCCCTGCAACTTGGCAGCATCCACAAAGAATTGAAAGTGCATTTCATGCCTTAGCAAAGATAATAGAAATGTTCCACACTGGTGGTCAAGGGCTGGTCACTGAGGGATGTCACCAGGGAGTGGCTGCCAAGAGGACTCTGTGCCATGGATGACATTTGATCCTCATTGTTCAGCCAAATTCCCACCCACCCCATGTTCCACTCCTGCAGCCCAGCTCTCTCCAATCTGGCTCTGAGGAGAGCACAGCAGATCATGTCACAGGCCTGGCTAAAGTCTGGGCACACAACATTCCCTTCTCTTCCCTCCATGGGGGTTCTGTCGTCCCTGCCTTGTCCTACCAGTGCCTGGAATGGCTGCAGGAGGATTTGCCACATGCCCTTCCCTACTGAGCCTGACCAGCCTGTGACTGTCCCAGTGCCCCTCCCTGCCCTGTTTGCAGACTGGCTCCATGTCTGCCCTTCTCAAGTGCCCAGGACCCTCTGGGATGGCTCTGGCCTTTCCAAGGGGTTTGAGAGAGATCCCACAATGACTGACAGTGCCCAGCCTTGTCAACATCCCTGACACCAAAGGCCTTTTCCACATCCCTCAGTTCCAGGTCAGTGCCCAGAACACACCACAGCCCTGTCCAGGTACTCGGGATGGTTCAGAAGGGAGGCAGCTCTGATTTCTTCTAACAGACCCAGCACTCCAATGGTCTCTCCACACAGTCATTGGCTGTCCTGGACATTTTTTCCTGGAAGCCCCTGCCTGGGATGCTTCTCTCTATGCTGTCTTAACCACAGCCCAGTAATGAATTCAGGTGGTTTCCCAGAATGTAGTGGCCTTAAGGCACTGTTTGTGCCACCAGAACTGTACCACCTCTGAGTGCTGATGATGGTGTTTGTGCTCACTCGGTTTCATCTCCCCACACACACACCGTGCACTGCTGAAATCTCCTCAGTACAGAGCAAACACACCCTGCTGGCCTGGTCACTTGGTGTCCCTCCATGCAGGGACAAACAACCTCCTACAGGTGGGGCAGAGGCCTGTGATGGATATGGTGGTTGCAGGGGCTGGTGTGGGACAATTACCTGGGGGCACCTTCCCAGGCTGTGCCCAGAACAAAGACACAGCCCAGGCCCTGCTCTGCTGCTCCCTCAGGTCCAAGCCAGGAGCTCTGGCTGTGCCAGGACACTGCTGCGTGCCCCCGTGCACACTGCCCCTCTGCCCCAGGCACTGGGCTTTGCTTTGCCAGGGCATTCCTGGAGCACACTCCTGACAGCAGCTCTGGAGGAGAGCAAAGCCTTCCTGCCCTGCCCTCAGGAGATCCCTTTGCTGGTGGAGCTGCTGTGCTGGAGCCCAGCTGTGTCCCAGCAGTGCCCATGGCCTGTCCCTGCCTGTGCTCACAGCACGGACACGCAGCAGGACAGTGACCGAGCTGCCAGAGCACTGTGGCCGTACAGCCATAGAAGGGCTGGGAAGGAGAAGGGGGAGCTGGGAAAAGCAGATGTGGGGAGAGCCAGGGCCATTGTCCCTGGCTGTGCTGCTGTGCTGGGAGCCTTTTCCCTCCACCTCTGCTCACAGGCACTGCACTGAAGAGGCAGAGAATGGCTTAGGAAGGATACTGGACACACACAGGACAGGGCAGGCACTTGTTTTTATTTGTGTTTCAAAAGAAAGGTATACATTAATAGAGTAATACTACAGTATTTTTTTAAAAAACCAGAAACAGTAGAAAATTTTACTAAAGAAAAAATGGACAAATACGAAGGAAAAAAAGAGATTGTAAAGACTTATATTTTAAAGGCTTGGCAGAAGAAAAGACAGCATTTAATGCTTCTGAAAATATGGAGTAATCATATTTCTCAAGGCATTCTTGAGCTCCTGGTTCCTCAGGCTGTAGATGAGGGGATTCAGGGCTGGAGGCACCACTGAGTACAGAACTGACACTGCCAAATCAAGGGATGGGGAGGAGACAGAGGGGGACTTCAGGTTGGCAAAAAAGCCAGTACTAAGAAACAGAGAGACCACAGCCAGGTGAGGGAGGCAGGTGGAAAAGGCTTTGTGCCGTCCCTGTTCAGAGGGGATCCTCAGCACGGCCCTGAAGATCTGAACATAGGAGAAAACCATGAACACAAAACAAACAAAGAACAGAACAACATTGACAGCAAGGAGCCCAAGTTCCCTGAGGTAGGATTTGGAGCAGGAGAGTTTGAGTATCTGTGGGATTTCACAGAAGAACTGGCCCAGGGCATTGCCATGGCACAGGGGCAGGGAAAATGTATTGGCTGTGGGCAGCAGAGCACTGAGAAAGGCACTGGCCCAGGCAGCTGCTGCCATGTGGGCACAAGCTCTGCTGCCCAGGAGGGCCCTGTAGTGCAGGGGTTTGCAGATGGACACGTAGCGGTCGTAGCACATGATGGTCAGTAGGTAGAACTCTGCTGAGATGAAGAAGATAAAGAAAAACACCTGTGCAGCACATCCAGAGTAGGAGATGTTCCTGGTGTCCCAGAGGGAATTGTGCATGGCTTTGGGCACAGTGGTGCAGATGGAGCCCAGGTCAGTGAGGGCCAGGTTGAGCAGGAAGAAGAACATGGGGGTGTGCAGGTGGTGGCTGCAGGCTACGGCGCTGATGATGAGGCCGTTGGCCAGGAGGGCAGCCAGGGAGATGCCCAGGAAGAGGCAGAAGTGCAGGAGCTGCAGCTGCCGCGTGTGTGCCAATGGCAGCAGGAGGAAGTGGCTGATGGAGCTGCTGTTGGACATTTCTTCACTCTGGCCATGGAGTCCTGTTGAAGGAGGAGACAATGACAAGACAATGCTGTGACAAGCTGGGGCTCTGCCCATGGACACTGAGGGCTCAGCTCTGCTCTGCAGCAGTGGAGTCATGGGAACAGGGACAGGGGCCAGTCCTGGGGCTGGACTTCATCAACCCAGACTGCTCCTAAGGCAGAGGAGCTTGGCATCATCTCCTGTCCCAGGGCTAAGGAACAGTGATGGCCAAAGGCAGTTTGAGAGGGATTCCTGCTGTGCCCAGGGAGATCAGAGAGAACTGTGCAAGTCAAGAGCATTGGCTGTAACTCAGTGAAGGGTGAGGGGAGCTGCTCTGTCACTCCCTCTGTCCCCAGCTGCCCTTTCTGAGATCAAGGGCAGTCACTGTGTTCCCCTGAAATCATACTGACACAGCTGAGAGCACAGTGACCCACAGCAGAGCAACCTGGCTCAGCTTTTCTCAGAGTCCCAGCCCCACTCCTGGCCAAGGACACTCCTGTCCCCCCGTGTCCCCTGGAGACAGCTCCCAGCTTGGATGGCATCCCGAGAACACCAAGGGTCCTGTCCATGGCACTGCTTGAGGACAGTCCATTCCCAGCCTCCCAGCCTGCCCTGCACAGAGATCCTGGGGCACCGGGAGCTGGGACACCTCATCGCTGTGCTCAGCCTGCACAGGAGGAGCTCAAGGGCTGGGCCTGAGCCTGCAGCTGGAACTGCCATTCCCAGAGAACCCATCAGCAATGCCACGAGCTCATGGGCAAGGCAAGGAGAGAGAGAGCCAGCCCTGAGGAAAAGCCTTTCCCTGGCCAGCCCTGCACAGCCCCTCCCAGGCAGCACCAGGGCAGGACAGTGGCCCTCAGGCCCTGGTCAGCAGGGAATGGCACATGGCAGGAGAGATGCCCTTCATGTCTGGTGCTGCTCTGAAAGCCCAGAAGGGCACTGAGGGACCTGAGCCCCCGGGCTGAGGGCTGTGCTGGCTGGGAGGGGACACCAGAGCTGTGCTGCTCAGGGCAGTGTCTGCCCTGCAGGGCAGGGCTGGCAGGTGCCACATCTGCCCTGCAGCAGGGCTTCCCTCAGCACTGCCTCCCTCCCTCCCTGCCCATGGCTCTGCTGCTGCAGCTGTCCCAGCCGGAGCTGTTCCTGTGGCCCTGGGCTGTTCCCTGCCAGAGCTGCCAGAGCCCAGCCCAGCCCCTGGGCCAGCTCTGCCCTGCAGCTGCTCGGGGCTGCAGGGATTAAAGAACAGCTTCCCCAGTCCTGGGCATCATGGAAAGGTGATGCTTGATGGATCTGGAGGCTGGGGAGGTGGAGGCAGCTGCTGAGGGTCCCAGGAAAATTCACTGTGATGGCTTAAGAGCCTCAGTCCCTGCTCTACCCTGCACAGCTGAGTTTCCATTCCTGCAAAGCTGTGCCTGGGAAAAGTGGGAGCACAGATTCGGGAAAGCAAGAAACTCCTGCCCTGAATGACCTCATAGAAAGTCCTCTCAGAAATAACCTGGGCATGACCTGACAGCTGAGAGCAGCCCTGGCCCACACAGCACCCTCTGCACACAGCACGACCTGCCCTGGCAGGAGTTACTCACTACACCCACAGCTCCCCTCCACGGTCCATGGGGAGCTCCCAGGCAGGCTTAGAGCTGCCCCTGGCAGGTGGCACATCTCCTGGGCTGGCCAAGAGCCCTCAGGGCTGCAGGAGCTGCTCTGCAGGACAGCCCTGGGCAGCCCTGGCTGCAGCCCCAGCTTCAGCCCCTGCAGCTGTCCCTGGCAGCAGGAGCCGTCCTGCCCTGTCTCTCTGACGGTGCCCAGGGCAGCCCTGCTCTGCAGCACATCCTCCTCCTCCTGCTGTGCCTCAGAGAAACTGGGAGAGTCCTCCTGACACATCCCCCAGACTGTGGGCTGTGCTGGCTCCATGAGATCCCTCCAGGAGCACAGGGGACATTGCCCTGCACCCACAGACTCACCAAGTCCAGGGCTGTGAAGATGTTTCCCCAAGTGAAGTCTCAGCTCAATGTCTTCCCAGTGCTGATTGCCTTTAGCCTGTCTGTGCCTGGCTCCTGTCCCCTCAGTGCCTGCAGGCAGTGCCCTCAGCCCTGCTGGGCTGGGAGAGGAGCTGCTCCCCAGCAGAAATGTGTTTTTGAAGGTTTTCTTGGCTTACCTTGGGAGCTGCCTCTGTACCAGGAGCCTGATCCAGCTCAGCAGAACAGACACAGCACAAGGACTTTAATGACCATCTGAGGGATTTGATGCTGTTTACATCAGACTCAGTCCCTGAGAGATTGTTCAAAAACTTCTCAAGAACTCGAAGTTAAATTGAAACTCCAAAGTTTCTTTAAGCTTTAATGGGTCCCACTGAGGGAAACAACTGAGAAAGTTTCACCAGGTTCCTTCTGAAGCAGAACCCTTCAGACAGTGATGAGAGTGGGGGAGACTGGGGACATGTGTCACTGATGCTGAGCAAACCTCGATGTGTTTCAAGAATGCAAAGGGCCAAGGCCTGAGCCCCAGCCCCTGGCAAGGCACATCCTGTCCCTCCCTCATTGCCCAGGGCTCTTCCCGGGGCACTGGGCTCTGGGCATGTGCAATGCCAAGGGCAGGACCATGGGGCAGCCCCTGCCAGGCTGCTGAGCAGGGACAAGGAGGCAATGAGGCCCCAGCACAGCAGGGCTCACTTGTCCCCTGCTGGCCAAGGGCCCAGGGCCAGCAGCCATGGCCCAAGTGCTGCAGGAGTTGGCGCTGGCAGGGCCTTTCAGCTGCTGCCCATCCCTGTGCCCTCTGCAGCCCAGGCTGTCCTACGGTGTCCATGCCCTGCGCCTCTGTCCCTGCAGGCTGTCGTCATCCCCCGGCTGCCCCACCTGGCTGGCCCCTTCCTTTGCTGTCAGCTCTGCGTCCTGCCTGCCTCTGCCTGGCCACACAAAGCCTTGGCCTGCTCCAGACTCCTTCTGGGGAACAAGTTGCACTGCAGCCTTGCCCTTGGTGAGAAATTCCTCTCTCATTGTGTTCAGTCTTTCCCACGCCAGCAGCCCTTGGCATTAATTCTTTCTTTCTCCAGCTGTTTTCCACTGTTTCAGAAGTATCCACCATTTCTAAACCACCCTTCCATCCATTCCACGGCTCTCATCTGCTGTCCTCAGTCTTCACCCCACTGAGAACAGAGCTCCTTTTTCCCTATACAGTGCTCATGTGCATGAGGCCAGGGCACCTGGATAAGGAGGACAGTTCTTTTCTATAGGAAGGAAACCACAGAACCCCAGGGTTTTGAAGGCAGATCAGAGGCAGTCACCAGAGGCAAAGGCAAGCCAGACTTGTCTGTTCTAGCAGCCTTTGTCTGAAAGCAACCCTTGGATATTTCTGGAGTTCTGGAGATGGAATTCCATTTCAGCCATGGGTGCCTGGATCAGAATGACAATACTTCTCCACAGGAAGGAAAAGGGCAGAGCCCCAATGTTTCAAAGGTTGATTAGAGGCAGCTTCAAGGAAACCAAGGCCAGCCAGAACTGTTTGTCTTGGCAGCATTTGTCTGGGAACAATCGTTAGATAGATGGAATTCGGGAGGCCAAATCCCAGTTTTGTCCATGGGGATCTGGTCAAGAAGGACAGCTCTTTTCCATAGGAGGAAAAGTTTAGTGCCGCAATGTTTCAAAGGCAGATGAGAGCTGGCCCTCAGGAAGCCACAGGAACCTAGACATTCCTGGCAGCTCTTGTCTGGGAGCTATCATTGGATAGAAGGAATTTTGGAGGGAGATTCTCATTTGGCCATGTATGTCTGGACATGAAAGACGCTTTTTTTGTGGGAAGAAAAGCACGGCCCCCCAGTGTTTTAAAGGCAGATGCAAGGTGGTCTGTAAGAGCTGTCTGTCCTGTCAGGTTTCAGATGGGAACAATCCAAGGATATAATCAAATACTGAGGTATCCCAATTTTGGCACATAAAGGAGTAAGACTGTTCTTTCCCACAGGAAGGAAAGCACAAAACACCAAGATTTTAGGGGCAGATGAGAAGCAGCCTGCAACAAGCCAATGTCAGCTGGACCAGTTCTGGCCCCAGGAGGCCAAGTCAACCAGGTCTGTTCCATGTTCTTGGATCCTTGAATCCCTGCAGCATCACAATTACCCCTTGGTTCTATAAGGCCCCACAGTGTCACAACAGATCTTTGTTTCCATGAGGCCCAGCAATATCACTGTCTTCTCCTTGCCTCCACAGTGGCACAATGGCCCCTTGTTTCCGTGAGGCCTTGCAGTGTCAAAATGGTTTCCTTGGTTCCATGGGACTGCACAATGACACAATGGCCCCTTGGTCCCACATGGCCTGGCTGTGTCACACTGGCCCCTTGCTTCCATGGGGTTTATTTCAGTCCCTTCACAGCAATGAGTAAAGAAAGGCTGCAATGGAGCCTTTCCCCAGCATTTCCCTCAGGGTTAATTGTGGGCTGAAGCTCCATGCCGGCACTGCCCAAGTGTGAACATTCCTGCACCCCAAGGCCTTTGCTGTCCCCGTGTCCATTCCCTGTCCCCAGTCTCTCCCGGGTCTGGCAGCAGCAGGAGCCGCAGCGCAGTGGGTGCCGGCCCGGCCCAGCCGGGGCTCCCAAGCAGGAGCAGCAGCAGCACCGGCCCCTTCCCACCTGCTCCTGCCTTGCTCCCAGGGACTTTTTCCAGATGAATTCTGGAGCAGAGCAACAGTCACCCCCACAGTGCCCTGATTCCTCAGGGCCTGCCTGTGCTGCCCTGACCCAGCCTTCAGAGAAAGAAAGGGTCGGGTTCCAGCACTGCTTTCAGCCCTGTTTTACTCACCCTCAGATGACAGCAGGAGGCTTTTGTTGCCTTTGCCTCAGGAATTGTAGATCATGGCTGCTCTTGCCCCTCTTCTGCTTGCCACTTGAATTTAATCTACAGAACTGAAATTGCCTTTTTCTATCAGTGCTCCCCAGAGTGTTTTGTGACAGGAAACTTGGGCTGTGTGTTGCAGGTATCATGATTTGCAGATCTCAAAATGTTCGCAAGTCCCTGAGCACAAAGTTGAGGAGAATTAAAGACACACAGGCCACATTTGCAGTGCTCAAACACAGCCCTGTTGCTGGTGCTGCTGAAATAGAATCAGCTGACAGAGGCCATCATAGAAATTGCCTCTGGAGCGTCAAATAAAATGAAAAAATCCACCAGGAGAAAGAGAGACCAGAACTTCTCACTTCATTGCTCCTTCCAAGCAGCAGCAGAAGATGGAGATGCCCAGAGGTGGGAGCCCAGCCTGCTGCCCAGCCCCAGCAGGATCCTGAGCCCAGCCCAGGCAGCTCCCGCAGTGTTGGAGCTCAGCGCACGCGGGGCCAGGCCCAGAGCCCCGGGCACAGCCTCCCATTGCAGGGCAGCAGCGCCGGCGGAATGTCCTGTGCCCAAACCTCCTGCTCCTGCCACACAGCGCCCAGCCTTCTCCCCTGCTCCTCCTCTCCCAGCACTGCACAAATTCCAGCTCGGAGGAGGCTTCCCCAGACAGGGCTCAGGCTCCTGGTTCAGCCTGAGTGTCCCTGCAGAGGAACAGGGCATCTTTCAGGCACTTCCACAAGCTCAGGGTTCTCATTTCATGGGGAATCTGGCATGCAAACAGCCTTGCTATACAGGACAAAAGCAGAGGGAATGAATTGGAAATTATTAGGAAAAAATTATCCTTCTTACTAACAAAGTTCATTCCCTGCATTTCTCCTTTTCCAATTCTTTCAGACATCTACTGAGAGTTCCAGCTTCTTCTGGCACTTTTCATGAACTGATGGTACTTCTGATTTACACCAGTGCAAGAGATGTAGGATCAGCTAAACTGAATATAGAAACAATCTCCCTCTGTCAGCCCATTTTCACTTTCTAGATCACTTTCTAGATGTCCATGGGGGTGTTGGAATGATTATCACAGAACTCTCCACTTCTGCCTGCAGGCTCTGGAGATTCTTTCTCTGCAGTCAGTCAGGGTTGCATTCCCTAACAGTTCCTGGTACCACCTCCTGTTTTCTTAGGTTAGAACAGTAGCAATGAAAACTTTACCATGGCACAACTCCCCAGCCCATAAGGAAAAGAAAGAACAAGTTGTCAGGTTCTCAAAACCTTTGCCCTGCTTTGCTGCACGAGTTGTGCTGCACACACTGTGTGTAAAGCCAACAGAAACTGTAGTTGGTGGCACATCTTGTGACAGAAGCAGTGCCTCATTCTCCAGGAAAGGTTCTTTGAAAGAGCAAACAGGACTGTGGAGAAGATTCTGAGAAAACTGAAAACAGCTTTAAAGAAGTGAAATGAAAATGAAAAGAAGCAATCCAAGATGTTTTTCTCAATTTATTTTTACGCTCTCTTTTTCCATCTTGCACTACTTTACCATCCCATTAATTCCAAATGTATCTTACCTCTAAGATCCATGACTTGGCAAGTTTTAGACATTATAAAATACCGTAAACTGTATGGAGTTTGCCTTTCCTTTTTTTTCTTGGAAAGCAATGCTAGAGACACAAGCACAATGCTTGGATCGGGTACAAATTCTGCATTCAGGGAATGTGCTCAGACAATGTTTGAGCCTCAGCAGGGACAACGCATAGCAGCAGCCAAGGGGATTCCTCTGCTGTTAGTACAGGAGTCAAGACTCTGGATCTTGGCTCAACATGGCAAAGTTCCTGTGTTTGGACAGACCCAGGGGCTGCCAGCGCTCAGTTGTACCGGCAGAGCAGCACGGCAGCAAGGCAGCATGAATAGCAGCAGCAGGCGACTTTGTCACTCCTTGCTTCTCCTCTCCCTCTCCGCTGTCCCACACGCTCCTCGCTCCTCTTCCGGCTGTCCCCTCCTCTCCCAGTCTCCTCTCCCATTCCAGGCCGGGCCATGTCCCGGCCGCCTCCCTGAAGCGATCTCACCTCCTCCCAGCTCTGCCGTACTGCGGTGGCCTGCTGGGCGGGCATCAGTGCCTGGGCTGGGGCGGCATTCCGGCATCCGCTGGAGCTCCGGCTCCAGCCAGCCTGGCCAGCCCGCGCTCCCCTTGGCTTGCAGGTGGCCATCAAAGGTGCCACGGAACTGTGTCCGGCAGTGGGGTGAGCTTGTGAGTGAGCGGGGGCCAGCGGAGAAGCCGGGCGTGCCGGGGGATGAGCAGATTCCTGGCAGGGTGGAAGCTGCCAGGACCTCGAGGGAGAGTGGGTGTGGGGCCAGCAGAGCATCCCGGGCTGGGTGAGGGTTCCCAGCTCTGGCACGGCATCAGCCCTGCTGACAGCATCGTGGTCCTCCTCTCCTGGTTTGAAAGACAGGTAATTGCCAATAAAGTCAGAAGCTTCTCTTTAAAATGGAGAATTTAAACACCCTCCTTCTAAATTATTATAATTTTGAAATTATATCTCAGGCAAAGATAGGGAATTAGTAATAACAGTTCTTTACTAGGAAAATTGAAATAGAAATATAGTATTACAAAGAACAATCCCAACCCTGACAGAGTCACAATACAACCTGACACCCTGTCAGTCAGGGTGCTGGCAGCAGTCCCACTAAATGGTGGCTACAGTCCCTGCAGTGGCAGTGATTCAGCTGAAGCAGTGCTCCCAGAAGGATGCAGTTTTCCTCTGAAAGTCCAGAGATGATGTGAAAGGTCCGGCTTTCCTCTGGAATCTAGTGGAAAGAAAGTAATTTGCTGTCCAAAAATCTCAGTTTTTATCTGGGTAGGAAAGGCTTGGCTCCTCCCCCCTGGGTGGAGCATCTCCCAGTAGGATGGTGCACCATCAGTCATACAGTGGAACTTAATGGCCCACCAGCAGATGAAATCTTCCTGAGGGTGTTGGATGGGTTGGGGAAAAGATAAAGATGATTGCTCTATCTATGTCTTAAATATGGCCCATTAGGGGGCAGATGGTATGTGCTTATGTGAGATAAGGAATCACTACCCCACCCGGTTTTAACAGATGGTGATAGAATACACATTGGCCATATCAACCTAACACACTCCCCTGCCAAGAGCTCCAACGGCACCAGCGCACCCTCTGGAGATGGTGCTGCTGGGATTAAGGTGTCCACTGGCCCCCTAGTGTCAGCTCCAGCTGCTGAGTGGCTTGAGCTCCCAACAACATCGTGATGGTGCTGGAGCGCCCGAGCGGTGTGTCAGACCTGCAGCATTTCATTTTGCACGGGGTTCCTGTCCGAGGAGTGGTGTGGGAGCTGTTCCGCCAGGTGCTGGAGGCTGTGGGCACTGCACCAGCTCAGCGGCTCCTGCACAGGGACAACAAACCAGAGAATATCTGCTCAACTGGCCACCGGCAGGCAAATTGATCGACTTTGGCTGTGGCACCTTGCAGGGACAGCCTCACTCACTTTGCAGGTGAGCCTCAGCGGATTGCTCCAGTCCCGGCATCTCCTGGGCCCAACATCTCGGTCCAGCCTGGTTGGCAGCAGCTTTCCCTTGCTGCCACTCATGGCACTGAGCGCTCAGCCAGTTGTTGAGTCGAGGGTGGGGCTGGTTCCAGCCCTGTTGGCAGCTTTGCTGCCACTCTGCCCAGGACTGGGGCTGGGGCCTGACAAACACCTGTGATAGGGGTAGCGAGATGGAGGCGTCCTGGGGTGATGTAGAGTGCTTTGTATCCCTAGTCTGTGTCCTGTTCATGTGAACTTTTGCCTGCCTTGCTAATGCAGCTTTGCTTGCTGCTTTTGCTTGCTGCTTTTGCTCAGTTTTTGCTCCTGCTAGCTAGGCTTGCTTGCTTTTGCTGTGGGTATGGTTGGTGTGATCAGTGGGGTGTAGCCACTGGTTGTCAGCAATGGGTGTGGTCAGTGGGGATGGTCAGTGGGTGTGTTGTCAGTGGGGGTGTGGTCATTTGGGTGGTCATTGGGTCATGGTGGGTGGGTGTGGTCAGTGGGTGTCATCAGTAGGGTGTGGTCAGTTGGTGTGGTAAATGGGGGTGTAGGCACTAGGGTGGTCATTGCAATGTGTGAAATGGGGTGTGGTCAGTGGTTGTGGTCAGTTGCTGGGTGGTCAGTTGGGTGTGGCCATTGGGCTGTGAGCATTGGTGTTTGGGCAGTGGGTGTGGTCAGTTGATGTAGTCAGTGGGGTGTGGTCAGTGGTGTGGTCAGTTGGGTTGTCACTAGGGTGTGGTCAGTGGAGAGGCCAGTTGGTGCAGTTACTGGTGGTGATCAGAGCCATGAGGTCAATCGATGTGCTGAGTGGGTGCAGTCACTGGGTATGGCCATTGGGGTGGTCAGTCGGTCTGGTCAGTGGTGGGGTGGTCAGTGGCTGTGGTCAGTGGGGAGTGGTCATTGGGGTTGGTCAGTGGCTTTGCTCAGTGGGTTTGTGTAGTGGCTGTAATTTTATAACTGAAATGTAAGTAATTATAGAACTGCCTTAATAATCCAACTTGACCCGTCTAGGCCACTGGGGAGCAGGTCTGGGCCATTGGGGACACGGGTGGCAGTGGCCAGTTAGCCTGGTGGACACTAATTTAGCCGATCAGAGCTAAACACGCGGACTTCAAAAGCAATGTAAGGAGAACAGCCCTCAATAGAAGTTGGTTATTGCCAACACAGAGTGTTGTGTCATTGCTTCCATCTCAACTGCAATGCACACCAAGCACTTTTACATAACAAAATTTATGGTTAAATTTCATGAATACTCATTACATTCCTTGGGATAGGAGTGGTTATACAAATTACTTCTCAGAGGTCATTAATATCATGACCATATGTGATAGAAAGGCACAATGTACTCTGGTGGCTGCACCAAGGAAGGCTCTGAGTCATCCCCAGGGGCTGTTCCAATCAAGGCCACCAGTCTTCCTCACTCTGCCCTTTCCACCTTTCTTTCTGAAGCATGCAGAGTCCTTTGCTGGCTGGTTCAGCGTTTTCTGCTGACAATAGGTTTTGTTTCTCTTCTACCGAAAAGGCTAAGGTGCATCCTGCTTCTTAGGTTTGTGATAAATATTTGCGAACTCCTAACAGTTAACTCGTGCATACAAGAGTTACCATTTGATCAAATCCTTTCACAGGCTCTGCTGGGCTCTGGGCCAGCAGAGAGGCCGGGCAGGGCTGGCCATGGCCGGGAACAGGCCCTGAGCCCCGCAGGAGGATGGAGCTGGGCCACAGCCAAACTCAGCCCAGGGCAAACCTGGGCTGAGCAGCCAGGGCTGGCAACGGCTGGGGACAGAGGCTGGCGGTGACAAATGTCCTGGGCCCCCTCCCTGCTCTGTGCATGCCACCAAGGGCACAGAGCAGCCTCCTCTCTCGCCCACTTGCCTGTTTCCAGTGCCTTCCACAGGCGCTGGCCCTGCCCCACAAGGCCTGGGCTGAGTCCTGCCCCTGCACGCTCAGCCAGGCTGAGATGGACACTGCTGGTTTCTCTGGCAGGCTCTCTCAGGCCAGCCCAGCTCCCTGCAAGCTGTGCCAGCTGCCCTGAGCTCTGTGCAGCACCAAGGGCCTCTCCCCAGCACAGCCCAGCCGGCTCTGGCCCCACAGCTCTGCTCAGGCCAGGGGCTCTGGGCAGTGGCCCCACGGCCTCAGCCCTGGCAAGGGCACAGCAGCAGCTGCAGCTCAGACAGGACTCAGCCCCAGCCATGGGCAAGGGGCTTGGCCAAGGCAAAAGGAGGCTCCCTGTGTGCCCTGCTCCCCTCTCCCTGAGCTCCTGAGAGCTCTGCAGCCCCTGCTGCCATCCCATCTGCCCAGGCCAGCACAACAGCCCCGGCCTTGGGGCCCTGCAGAGCTGCTCCTGCTCCAGGCCCAGGGCCCATCCCAGAGCTGGGGCAGCCACAAAGCTGTGCCCATTTCTGTTCATTCCTGCTCTGATCAGGATGGATCCTCAGCCACTTTGAGGTTGCTGATGAATTTTTCTACTCCAGAGGCCTCCTCTTTGAGCTTTTCAGTTGAGAAATTCAGTGACAAAGGTTCATAAACATTTGTTCAAAACACCCAAACAAGAAAAGCCCTTGGGAATGATTTAAGTTTTCAATTCTTTTGTGGTTAATTAGAAAGATTTCAGAAGTGTATTCAAAGTGAGAATACTATACTGAAAACAACACAGAGAAAAATGGGTTTTTTTTGTTTTGTTTGTTTCTAGATTGATATCAGTATGATCCAATTCATAATGATGCCCAGCACCTTGTAATACAGTCTGAATAAATATGAAAATCATGACACATCAAAGCTGAAAATCAATAACACTTTGTCCTCACCTCCTCCCCAGCATTTCCCTCATCCAACCCCTGGGACTCCAATGGATCAGGAATGGTGTGGCCAGGAGCAGGGCAGTGATTCTTCTCCTGTGCTCAGCACTGGTTGGCCAGAACCTCGAGTGCTGTGTCCAGTTCTGGGCCCCCTACTTAGGCAGGACATGGAGGGGCTGGAGCATGTCCAGAGAAGGGCAACAAGGCTGGTGAGGGGTCTGGAACACAAGTGCTGTGAGGAGTGGCTGAGGGAGCTGGGGATGTTTATCCCAGAAAAGAGGAGGTTCAGAGGAGACATCATCACTCTCTACAACTCCCTGACAGGAGGGTGCAGCCAGGTGGGGGTCAGGCTCTTTTCCCAGGGAACAGTCACAGGACAAGAGGACACAGCCTTAAGCTGCACCAGGGGATGTTTTGGCTGGATATTAGGAAATACTCGTCACAAAAAGAATGATTTGGCATTGGACTGGGCTGCCCAGGGAGGTGGGTGAGTCACTGTCCCTGGAAATGTTTCAGGAAAGACTGGATGTGGCACTGAGTGCCATGATCTGGGTGACAGGGTGGTGTTGGGTCAGAGGTTGGACTTGATGCTCTCAAGGGTCTTTTCCAGCCTGATTGATTCTGTGATGATTGTGACACTGCAGGGCCCTGGGGGAGCAAGGGGCCATTGTGACACTGCAGGGCCTCGTGGAACTGAGAGGACCAGAGTGACACTGTGTACAACATGGCACCACAGAGCCAAGGGGCCACTGTGACACTGTGGGGCTACATGGAAGCAAGGAGTCCATTGTGACAGTCTGGGTCCTGTGGAACCACAAAGGCCACCGTGACCCTGCAGGGCCTTGTGGAACCAAGGGGCCATTGTGCCACTACAGGACCGAGGAGAGCCTTGTGAGAGCCTGGGGCTCAATGGAATTAAGGGGCCATTGTTCCACTGCAAGGACTCTTGGAACTAAGGGAACAATTGTGACACTGTGGTGCCCCATGGAACCAAGGCTCTCTCGTGACACTGCAGGATCTTGTGTAACCAGGGCTCCATCATGACACTGCAGCACCAAGGAATTCATGGTGGCAGTCAGAGGCCTCATGGAACCAAGAGGCCACTGTGACACTGCAGGGCCTTGTGGGACCATGCAGAGCATTGTGACAGAGCAGGACCTTGTGTCATGATGGGGCCATTGTGACACAGCAGGGCCCCATGGAACCAAGGGGCCAGTGTTGCTCCTCAGGGACTCATGGAATGAAGGAAACATATTTGACACAGTGGTGCCCCGTGGGACCAAGAGGCCATTGTGACACAGTGGAACCAAGGAGAGCATTGCTGCACTGCAAGACCTCATGGAACCAAGGATGCACCATGACAATACAGGGCCTTGCAGGACCAAGGTAACATCGTGACACTGTGGGGAACAAGGAACCAAAGGACTTCGTGACACCAAGGTTTCCCATGGAAGTAAAGGGACATTGTGACACTGGGAGGCCCCATGGAATCATGGAGATCATTGTGACACTCTATGGCCTGTGGAACTGTGTTGACACCATGCTGGCTGCGAATGTTCATCTGCTTCATGGTAGGAGAGCACTGCAGAGGGACCTGAACAGGCTGAGGCTGGATCTAGGGCCCAAATCCAACGAGGTGAGGTTTAACAAGTCCAAGTGTTAGGTTCTGCACTTTGGCCACAACAACCCCTGCAGCTCTTCAGGCTGGGGACAGAGTGGCTGGACAGCAGCCAGGCAGAAAGGGACCTGGGGGCACTGATGGGCAGCAGGCTGGACATGAGCAAGCAGAGTGCCCAGATGGCCAAGAATGCCAATGGCTTCTGGCCTGGATCAGGAATGGTGTGGCCAGAAAGACCAGGGCAGTGATTCTTCTCCTGTGCTAAGAACTGTTTGGGCAGCACCTCGAGTGTTGTGTCCAGTTCTGGGCCCTCCAATTTAAGCAGGACATGGAAGGGCTGGAGTGTGTCCAGAGAAGGGCAACAAGGGTGGTAAGGGGTCTGGAACACAAGTTCTGTGACAGGCTGCTGAGGGAGGTGGGGATGTTTATCCTAGGAACAGGAAGTTCAGGGGAGACGAGGTGGTGTCAGGGCACAGATTGGACTCAATTACCTCCAAAATCTTTTCCAGCCCTGCTAAATTTCATGATTATCTGAAACCATCCTTGCAGCAGTTACAGAATGAGCCCTGAGCCTCCTCTTCAGAAGGTCCAGCAGCCCAGGTCCCCCACCTTCTCCTGCTGGGCCCCAAAGCCCATCCTGCAGAGCCTCTCCAGCCCCTCCTCACTGCCAAGAACAGGGAGCCCCACATCCAGACACACCAGCCCAGATGTGCCCCCCTGGCCTGTGGTGCCTCAGGCAAGGGAGCAGCACGAGGCATTGCAGGAGCCTGCAGACAATTCTTGAAGCACTTATAGGATGATCCTGGTAACCAAGGGACATTCCCATGGTTCCAGCTCATAAACTTAAAGGGAGATTCAGGCCAGAGAGGACATTTCTGTTTGCCCACAAGGGAACAGGCATGTGCAATAGGAAGAAATGTGGAGCAGAGAAGAGTAAAGGAAATCAAAGGGGAAGCAAAGGAAATGCTCAGGGCAGTTTGGGGGTGGCTGCCAGGCAGCCCTGGCTCTGAGCAACAACATCTGCAGTGGGACAGGAAACTCACAGCTCATGGGAACAAACTTTCTGGCTGACTTCAGAGGCCACAACAAACCTGAGTGGTTTCCCTTGTGTCCCCCAGCCCTTGCTGGCCCCAGGGGCTGATGGCATTTGTGCTCACTCAGCTCCATCTCCCCACAGCAGCACCATGGGGTGCTGACGCCTGCTCTGTGCAATGCAAACAGGGGCTCCTGAGCCAGTGCTGCTGTGTCTGTACCTGCAAGGATGCGGCCCCTGTGTGAGCTGGGGGAGAGGCCAGGGCTGCAGAGGGGGGATGTTGTTGGCAGGTGCATGAGGACGCTCTGGGACGCTGCCCTGGGGTGTCGAGAGCAGTGGAGATGGATCAGCCCCTGCTCTGCTGCTTCTTGCCAGGGTCTCCCCATTGCAGGGCCCTTGCAGAGCACCAGCCATGCTGTTTGCCCCCAGCCTGCCCACGGCCAGCCTGGGGCTGCTCATGGGGGTTTTCTCTGCTCAGCATTGGCCTGGCCAAGTGTTCTGGAGAGAGCCTGGCCAAGGAGCCTGGAGCCCCCAGGCCCTGCCCTGAGGCGTCAGCGCTGCCCCAGCAGTGCCCATGGCCTGTCTCTGCTGCAGCCCCGGCACTGCCACCCCCAGGGCTGTGCCCGGCTCCGAGAGCACTCAGGCCCTGCAGCAACACGAGGGGCAGGAGGGCAGTGGGGCAGTGGCACAGGAGCAGCACTGGCAACACCAAGTGCTGCTGCTGCTGGGCACAGCTGCTGTGCCAGCACTGACCTGCCCCAGCTCTGCACAGAGACATTGCTGCTGCTGCTCCAGAGAAGGGAACAAAATGTGCACCTCCACAGAAAATTCTGCTGGGAGATCCTTTAGTTTGTTTTAAGCCACTGAGGGCACAGCTTCTCATTGACACAGTCTGTGGCCACAGCAAAGATTAAGAGGAACTAAATGAGAAAGGGCACAAGGAATGGCACTTCTTTATGGAATATATTAAAATGCTGAATTGAAAGGAAGAAAAGAGCAATTCAACCACCAAACGAAAGAAATAGTATCAAAAATTATTTTTATTACAAGTGACTTGCAGAAAATAGTAAGCAGTTTACTGTTTCTTAAAGCATCCAGTCACCAGTCTCCACACTGCAGCCTTGAGCTCCTGGTTCCTCAGGCTGTAGATGAGGGGGTTCAGGGCTGGAGGCACCACCGAGTATAGAACTGACAGTGACAGATCCAGGGATGGGGAGGAGATGGAGGGGGGCTTCAGGTAGGCAAACACTGCAGAGCTGACAAACAGGGAGACCACAGCCAGGTGAGGGAGACAGGTTGAAAGGGCTTTGTGCCGTCCCTGCTCAGAGGGGATCCTTAGCACGGCCCTGAAGATCTGCACATAGGAGAAAACAATGAACACAAAACAACCGAGTCCTAAACAGACACTAACTGCAATGAGCCCAAGCTCCCTGAGGTGGGATTTGGAGCAGGAGAGTTTGAGGATGTGTGGGATTTCACAGAAGAACTGGCCCAGGGCATTGCCCTTGCACAGGGGCAGGGAAAATGTGTTGGCTGCGTGCAGCAGAGCATTGAGAAAGGCACTGGCCCAGGCAGCTGCTGCCATGTGGGCACAAGCTCTGCTGCCCAGGAGGGTCCTGTAGTGCAGGGGTTTGCAGATGGACACGTAGCGGTCGTAGCACATGATGGTCAGGAGAAAATACTCTGTTCCAAGAAAGAAGAAAATCAGAAAAACCTGAGCAGCACATCCTGAGTAGGAGATGTTCCTGGTGTCCCAGAGGGAATTGTGCATGGCTTTGGGCACAGTGGTGCAGATGGAGCCCAGGTCAGTGAGGGCCAGGTTGAGCAGGAAGAAGAACATGGGGGTGTGCAGGTGGTGGCTGCAGGCTACGGCGCTGATGATGAGGCCGTTGGCCAGGAGGGCAGCCAGGGAGATGCCCAGGAAGAGGCAGAAGTGCAGGAGCTGCAGCTGCCGCGTGTGTGCCAATGGCAGCAGGAGGAAGTGGCTGATGGAGCTGCTGTTGGACATTTCTTCACTCTGGGCATCGTGGACTGTTGAATGAAAACATTGACAAGCTGGAATAGACATTCTTGAGTCAAACTTTTGTAACTAAATTAGGAATCCTCTCAAAATTATTTCTCTTCCTGTGGGAGAATTTCACTAAAAATTTTTGAGTTCGGGTTTTTATTGCTGACTAACTGCCTCGTCTCCAGCATCACTCTCAGACTGAACAGTGAAGAGCCCAGAGGGAAAACAGGGCTCCAGGTGCCTCAGTGCTGTCAGAACTGCTGGTCTCACACAGGTTCCATTTGTTCATTTCACCTCCCTCTTTTTAAGCGTGATTGCATTTAAAACAGTCTTAAAAAATAAACTAGCCTTTTGAAAGCTTTAATTTTAAAATATTTTCCCTAAACTCTTTTTTATCTCTCTGCAGATGGACAGAAGGAGGGACAGCAGGGGTCGGTCTGCCTCTCTGCTGCCTGGAGTTGTGCCTACTGGGATCTGTTTCTCTGTATCCAAGGCTTGTCCCTGCCAGTGCTGCCAGAGCCGAGCCCAGTCCTGGGGGCTCAGCTCTGCCCTGCACACCCCTCCCAGCACAGGGCACGGCCCAGGCACAGATCCCTGGCAGCAGGGCCTTAAGGGCAGCTCAGGCAAACAGAGATGCTGCAAGCCAAGGTGCTGCTGCTGCTGTCTGTAGGCAGAGCAGAGTGAGAAGGCACTTTGTGAGGGAGATCTGAGGCAGATCTGCTGATGCACAGTGGCACGGTGCAGGAGTCTCAGTGGCACAGACACACCTGACAGCCCCTTTCCCTTCCCTTGAGGAGAGAGCTGAGAGCAACCCTGGCCATGCAGCACCATCTTCACAGCAGGAGGAATCTGCCCTGATGGGGGTGGCTCCTTCCACCTCCAACTTCTCCCCACAGTCCATGGGGAGCTCCCAGGCAGGCTGAGAGCTGCCCCAGGCAGGTGGCACATCCCCTGGGCTGGCCAAGAGCCCTGAGGGCTTCAGGAGCTGCTCTGCAGGACAGCCCTGGGCAGCCCTGGCTGCAGCCCCAGCTTCAGCCCCTGCAGCCATCCCTGGCAGCAGGAGCCGTCCTGCCCTGTCCCTCTGACGGTGCCCAGGGCAGCCCCGCTCTGCAGCACATCCTCCTCCTCCTGCTGTGCCTCAGAGAAACTGGGAGAGTCCTCCTGACACATCCCCCAGGCTGTGGGCTGTGCTGGCTCCAGGAGATCCCTCCAGGAGCACAGGGGACATTGCCCTGCACCCACAGACTCACCATGTCCAGGGCTGTGGAGATGTTTCCCCAAGTGAAGTCTCAGCTCAATGTCTTCCCAGTGCTGATTGCCTTTAGCCTGTCTGTGCCTGGCTCCTGTCCCCTCAGTGCCTGCAGGCAGTGCCCTCAGCCCTGCTGGGCTGGGAGAGGAGCTGCTCCTCAGCAGAAATGTCTTTTTGAAGGTTTTCTTGGTTAACCTTGAGAGCTGCCTCTGTGCCAGGAGCCCAGCCCAGCTCAGCAGCAGAGACACAGCACCAGGACATTAATGACCCTCTCAGGGCTTTGGTGCTGTTTACATCAGACTCAGCCCCTGAGAGAGTGCTCAAAAACTTCTCAAGGAGTTTCTCGCAAAATCAGATTGGAGCTCAAAAGTTTCTTGAAGTATCAATGAGTCCCAGTGAGGGACACAACTGAGAAAATGTCCCCAGATTCCAGTTAGAGCAGAACACTGGAGGCACTGATGACAAGTGGGGACAAAGAAGGGAAAGGTGTCTCTGATGCTGAGCAAACCTGGATGTGTTTCAGGAATGCAAAGGGTCACAACCTGAGCCCCAGCCCCTGGCAAGGCACATCCTGTCCCTCCCTCATTGCTCAGGGCTCTTCCTGGGGCACTGGGCTCTGGGGATGTGCAATGCCAAGGGCAGGACCATGGGGCGGCCCCTGCCAGGCTGCTGAGCAGGGACAAGGAGGCAATGAGGCCCCAGCACAGCAGGGCTCACTTGTCCCCTGCTGGCCAAGGGCCCAGGGCCAGCAGCCATGGCCCAAGTGCTGCAGGAGTTGGCTCTGGCAGGGCCTTTCAGCTGCTGCCCATCCCTGTGCCCTCTGCAGCCCAGGCTGTCCTACGGTGTCCATGCCCTGCGCCTCTGTCCCTGCAGGCTGTCGGCATCCCCCAACCGCCCCACCTGGCTGGCCCCTTCCTTTGCTGACAGCTCTGCGTCCTGCCTGCCTCTGCCTGGCCACACAAAGCCTTGGGCTTGGTACCAAAAGGGCACATTCAGTTTTTACTGTGCCTGCAATCTTGTACAGCTATTACAAGACATGTGGTTGCTGCTTTCCTGGCAGGGATGGTTAGAAGAGAAGAACACATCTGACTCAAGGTTGCAGTAATAGAAAATAGAAGCACTGAGCATGGGAACTTGGGGTGGCTTTTATGGAAATGGGTAAATTGTAATACACATGTAGTGACTTAATGTAGGAAACACACTTGTAGAATGACGTGTCCACATAAGTTTAGGTATTATCCCACATTGAACCTGAGGCATGAAAAACACAATGCCCTCTTTAATACAAACTTATTGTTTAGGAGTCTTACTGTGGTATTTTTGAGATTTAGTGACAGCAGAGTCTCCCAGAACCAAGGAGTTAAATGTGACACTATGGAACCTCAGGGAACAAAGGGGTGTTTTGGCACTGTGGGAGCTCATGGAACCAAAATCCATT
>JAREIS010001225.1:0-45367 GCA_030060385.1 Muscicapa striata striata
TCCGAGACGCACCACAGCTCCTCACCAACTCCTGCACCCCAAAAACCCAAAATCTCAGGAATTAACCCCAAAATCCCAGATTACCTCAGAATTCCAAGCCACGAAATACAAATTTTCCTGATTTTTCCTTTTTCCCAATTATTTCTTCCATTTTTTTCCCCATTTTTCCCTCCAAGGCGTCCAGCAGCTCCTCCACATCCTGACCCAAACCCCCCCCCCCCCCCCCCCCCCCCCCCCCCCCCTCCACAACTCCTGCACCCAAAACCCCAAAATCCCGGAATTAACCCAAAATTAAACATTTACTAGAAATTCAGATTTTCCCATTTTCCCCATTTTTTCTCATTTTTCCCCATTTTTTCCATTTTTTCTCATTTTTTCTCTTTTTCCATTTTCCTCCGAAGGCGCACAGCTCCTCCACCAACTCCTGCACCCAAAAACCCAAAATCTCGGAATTAACCCCAAAATCCCAGGAATTAACCCAGAATTCCAACTTTGCTGAAGAATTAACCCCAAAATCACACATTTCTGAGAACCAGCAGTTTCCACATTTTTTCCCCATTTTTCCCCATTTTTCCACATTTTCTTCCCATTTTTTTCCCATTTTCTCATTTTTTCTCATTTTTCCCCCATTTCCCCTCCCGAAGGGCGCCAACAGCTCCTCGACAAAATCCTGAATCCCAAAAAAATCCCAAAATCTCAGGAATTAACCCCAAAATCCCAGGAATTAACCCCAGAATTCCAACATTTGCTGGAAATGAAAATTAAAATTTTCCTGATTTTTCCCCCAATTTTTCTCATTTTTTTCTGATCTTTTCCCCCCATTTTTCCCCTCCCGAAGGGCGGCGCCAGCAGCTCCTCCACGAACTCCTGCACCCCAAAAAACCCAAAATCCCGGGAATTAACCCCAAAAATCACACCTTTCTCAGAACCAGCAGTTTCCCCATTTCCCCCCATTTTTCCACATTTTTCCCCCATTTTTTTCCTCATTTTTTCTCATTTTTTTCTCATTTTTTTCCCCATTTTTCCCCTCCCGAAGGGCGGCGCCAGCAGCTCCTCCACGAACTCCTGCACCCCAAAAAACCCAAAATCCCGGGAATTAACCCCAAAAATCCCAGGAATTAACCCCAGAATTCCAACATTTGCTGGAAATGAAAATTAAAATTTTTCTGATTTTTCCCATTTTTCCCAATTTTTTTTTCTTTTTTCCCCCACTTTTCCCCTCCTGAAGGGCAGCGCCAGCAGCTCCTCCACCAACTCCTGCACCCCAAAAAACCCAAAATCCCGGGAATTAACCCCAAAAATTAAACATTTACTAAAATTCAGATTTTCCCTTTTTCCCCATTTTTTTCCCATTTTTTCCCGTTTTTTCCCATTTTTTCCCATTTTTCCCCTCCTGAAGGGCGGCGCCAGCAGCTCCTCCAAAAAAACCCAAAATCCCGGGAATTAACCCCAAAAATCTTGGGAATGAGCCCCAAAATTTTGGGGGGATTTTGGGCAGATTTTGGGGTGAATTTGGGGAATTTTGGGGTAAATTTTGGGAATAATTTGGGCAGATTTTGGGGTGAATTTGGGCATTTTTGGGGTTCCCTTGAGTGGATTTTTGGGGTGAATTTTGGGCAGATTTTGGGGTCAATTTGGGGAATTTTGGGGTGATTTTGGGGTAAATTTTGGGGTGATTTTGGGGTGAATTTGGGGAAATTTGGGGTAAATTTTGGGAATATTTTGGGCAGATTTTGGGGTGCATTTGGGGAATTTTGGGGTTCCCTTGAGAGATTTTTTGGGTGAATTTTGGAAGTTTTGGAGGTGAATTTGGCGCATTTTGGGGCTCACCTGGGTGGATCTTGGGGTGAATTTTGGAATTTTTGGGTGAATTTGGGCAGATTTTGAGGAAAATTTGGGCATTTTTGGGGTTCCCTTGAGAGGATTTTTGGGGTGAATTTTGGAATTTTTGGGGTGATTTTGGGGTGATTTTGGGCAGATTTTGGGATAATTCTGGGATGATTTTGGGGTAAATTTGGGGGTGATTTTGGGATAATTTTGGGGTAAATTTTGGGCAGATTTTGGGGTGAACTTGGATGATTTTGGGCAGATTTTGGTCAGATTTTTGTGGTAAATTTTGGGAATATTTTGGGCAGATTTTGGGGTGCATTTGGGGAATTTTGGGGTTCCCTTGAGTGGATTTTTGGGGTGAATTTTGGGCAGATTTTGGGGTGACTTTGGGGTAAATTTTGGGAATATTTCGGGCAGATGTTGAGATAAATTTTGAGGTGAATTTGGGGAATTTTGGGGTGATTTTGGAGGAAAATTTGGGCAGATTTTGGGGTGATTTTGGGGAATTTTGGGCAGGTTTTGGGGTAATTTTGTGGTGAATTTTGGGCAGATATTGGGGTGAATTTTGGGGTGATTTTGGATTATTTTGGGGTAAATTTTGAGGTGATTTTGGGGGAATTTTGGGGTGATTTTGGGGTTTTTTTTGGGTGAATATTGGCAGATTTTGGGAGTGAATTTCGAGGTGATTTTGGATGATTTTGGGGTAAATTTTGGGGTAAATTTTGGGGTGATTTTGGATGATTTTGGAGTAAATTTTGGTGTAAATTTTGGGGAGATTTTGGATGATTTTAGGGTGAATTTCGGTGTAAATTTTGGGGTGATTTTGGATAATTTTAGGATGAATTTTGGGGTAAATTTTGGGGTGAATTTTGGATGATTTCGGTGTAAATTTTGGTGTAAATTTTGGGGTGATTTTGGATGATTTTGGGGTGAATTTTGGGGCAAATTTTGGGGTAATTTTGAATGATTTTGGTGTAAATTTTGGGGTAGATTTTGGTGTAAATTTTGGATGATTTTGGTGTAAATTTTGGGGTAAATTTTGGGGTGAATTCGGAGGATTTTAGGGTGAATTTTGGGGTAAATTTTGGGGTGATTTTGGATAATTTTGGGGTGAATTTTGGGGTGAAAAATCCCAAAAAATCCCCAAATTTGGGAAAATCCCAAAAAATCCCAAATTTGGGAAAATCCCAAAAAATCCCAAATTTGGGAAAATCCCAAAAAATCCCCAATTTTGGAAAATCCCAAAAATCCCCAAATTTGGGAAAATCCCAAAAATCCCAAATTTGGGAAAATCCCCAAAAAATCCCAAATTTGGGAAAATCCCAAAAAATCCCCAAATTTGGGAAAATCCAAAAAAATCCCCAAATTTGGGAAAATCCCCCAAAAAATCCCAAATTTGGGAAAATCCCAAAAAAATCCCCAAATTTGGGAAAATCCCCAAAAAATCCCAAATTTGGGAAAATCCCAAAAAATCCCCAAATTTGGGAAAATCCCAAAAAAATCCCAAATTTGGGAAAATCCCAAAAAATCCCAAATTTGGGAAAATCCCAAAAAAATCCCGAAAAAACCTGAGAATTTTGGGGAAATTTTGGGGAAAATGGGAAATTTTGGGAAATTTTGGAGAAAAAAAGGAGAATTTTGGGGAAATTTTGAGAAATTTTAGGGAAATTTGTGGGGAATGTTGAGGAAAAAATGGGAATTTTGGGGGAAAATTTGGGAATTTTGGTCCAAAGTTTTTGGGAATTTTGGGGAAATTTGGGGAAATTTTAGGGAAAATTTTGGGGAATTTTAGTGAATTTTGGGAAAATATTGGGGAAATTTGGGGAAATTTTGGGGAAAAAGGGAAATTTTGGGGAAAAGAATTTTGAGAAAAAAGGAATTTTGGGAAAAGGGAAATTTGGGGAATTTTGGGGAAAAAAGGAATTTTGGGGAGTGGAAATTTGGGGGAATTTTGGGGAATTTTGGGGAAATTTTGAGCTCAAATTGGTGGAAAAATGGGGAAAATTTGGATTTTTTTGGAGATTTTTGGGTTGGTTTTTTTGGGAATATTTTGGGAATTTTGGGGTAAATTTTGGGAATATTTTGGGAATTTTGGGGAATTTCATCAATTCCAGAATCCTGTGGGGTTTGTGATGGAATTTGTGGAATTTTTGGTGGTTTTGGTGATTTTTGGGGTGAATTTTTGATATTTTGGGTGATTTTTGGGTGATTTTTGGGAGATTTTTATGGGGATTTTTTTGGGGGAATATTTTAGGAAATTTTTGGGAATATTTTGGGAATTTTTGGGAAAATCTTGGGAATATTTTGGGAATTTTGGGGAATTCCATCAATTCCAGCATCCTGTGGGGTTTGTGATGGAATTTGGGGAATTTTGGGTGGTTTTGGTGATTTTTGGGGTGAATTTTTGATATTTTGGGTGATTTTTGGGCGATTTCCACTGGGATTTTTTGGGGAATATTTTGGGAATAATTTGGGAATATTCTGGGAATTTTTGGGAAAATCTTGGGAATATTTTGGGAATTTTTGGGAATTCCACAAATTCCAGAATATTATGGGTCTTAGTGATGGAATTTGGGGAGTTTTTGGTGTTTTTGGTGATTTTTGGACAAATTTTGGACATTTTAAACAATTTTAGAGGGGATTTTTTTGGGATTTTTTTGGGATTTTTTGGGGATTTTTTTTGGAATTTTAGGGAAAATTTGGGGAATTTTGGGGAATTCCAAAAATTCCAGAATCCTGTGGGGTTGGTGATGGAATTCGAGGAATTTTTGTGGTTTTGGTGATTTTTGGGGTGAATTTTTGATATTTTGGAAAATTTTTGGGAGATTTTCACAAGGATTTTTTTGGGAAATTTTTGGGAATCTTTGGGGAACATTTTGGGAATTTTTGGGAAAATTTTGGGAATTTTGGGGAATTCCATCAATTCCAGCATCCTGTGGGGTTGGTGATGGAATTTGGGAGCATTTTGGGTGGTTTTGGTGATTTTTTGGGGTGAATTTTTGATTTTTTGGGTGATTTTGGGGCGATTTTCTCGGGGATTTTTTGGGGAATTTTGGGGAATTTTTGGGAATTTTGGGAATTCTGGGAATACCATGAGCACCCCCAGCATCCTGTGGGGTTTGTGATGGAATTTGGGGAATTTTGGGTGGTTTTGGTGATTTTTGGGGTGAATTTTTGATATTTTGGGTGATTTTTGGGCGATTTTCACGGGGATTTTTTGGGGAATTTTTGGGAATTTTTGGGAATTTTTGGGAATTCTGGGAATACCATGAGCACCCCCAGCATCCTGTGGGGTTTGTGATGGAATTTGGGGAATTTTGGGTGTTTTCGGTGATTTTTGGGGTGAATTTTTGATATTTTGGGTGATTTTTGGGCGTTTTTCGTGGGGATTTTTGGGGAATTTTTGGGAATTTTTGGGAATTCTGGGAATTCTGGGAATACCATGAGCACCCCCAGCATCAGCATCCTGTGGGGTTTGTGATGGAATTTGGGGAATTTTGGGTGTTTTCGGTGATTTTTGGGGTGAATTTTTGATATTTTGGGTGATTTTTGGGCGTTTTTCGTGGGGGTTTTTGGGGAATTTTTGGGAATTTTTGGGAATTCTGGGAATTCTGGGAATACCATGAGCACCCCCAGCATCAGCATCCTGTGGGGTTTGTGATGGAATTTGGGAATTTTGGGTGTTTTCGGTGATTTTTGGGGTGAATTTTTGATATTTTGGGTGATTTTGGGGCGATTTTCGCGGGGATTTTTTGGGAATATTTTGGGAATTTTTGGGAATTCTGGGAATACCATGAGCACCCCCAGCATCCTGTGGGGTTTGTGATGGAATTTGGGGAATTTTGGGTGGTTTTGGTGATTTTGGGGTGAATTTTGATATTTTGGGTGATTTTGGGCGATTTTCAGGGGATTTTTGGGAATATTTTGGGAATATTTTGGGAATTTTTGGGAAAATTTTGGGAATTTTGGGGAATTCCATAAATTCCAAAATCTTACGGATCATGGTGATGGAATTGGAGGAATTTTTGGTGATTTTTGGGGTGAATTTTTGATATTTTGGGTGATTTTTGGGCGATTTTCGTGGGGATTTTTTGGGGAATTTTTGGGAATTTTTGGGAATTTTGGGAATTCTGGGAATACCACGAGCACCCCCAGCATCAGCATCCTGTGGGGTTTGTGATGGAATTTGGGGAATTTTGGGTGTTTTCGGTGATTTTTGGGGTGAATTTTTGATATTTTGGGTGATTTTTGGGCGATTTTCTCGGGGATTTTTTGGGGATATTTTGGGAATTTTTGGGAATTCTGGGAATTCTGGGAATACCATGAGCACCCCCAGCATCATGTCGTAGTTGTTGATGAGGAAGACGAGCTGCTCCCGGCGCGAGGGGAACTCGGCGGCCGCGCGGAGAACGAGGTTCTCGACCTCCAGCTGGGGGGAAAATGGGGAAAAATGGGGAAAATGGGAAAAAAATGGGAAAAATGGGAAAAATGGGAATAATGGGAATAATGGGAATAATGGGAATAATGGGGAAAAATGGATGGAATTGGGAAATGGGAAAATGGGAAATGGGAATTGGGAAATGGGAATAATGGGGAATGGAAAATGGAGGGAAATGGAAATGGAATGGAAATGAATGGAAAATGGAAGAAGAAATGGAAAATGGGAATTGGGGAAAATGGGAAAATGGGAATGAAATGGGAATATGGGGAAATAAATGGGAAAATGGGGAAAATGGGGAAAATGGGGAAATGGGGAAAATGGAAATGAGGAAAATGGAAAATGGGGATGGGAAAATGGGAAAATGAAATTGGGAAATGAAATGGAATGGGAAATGGGAAAAAATGGGAAAATGGGAATTTGATGGGAAAAATGGATTGGGAAAATGGGAAATGGAAAATGGGGAAAAGGAATTGGGAAAAATGGGATTGGGGAAAGGGAAATGGGAAATGGGGAGGAAAATGGGGAATGATGGAAAATGGGAATGAAAATGGAATGGAATGGAAAATGGGGAATAATGGGAAAATGAAATGGAAAATGGGGAATGGGAAAATGGGAAAAATGGGGAAAATGGGGAATGGGAAAATGGGAAAAATGGGGAAAATGGGGAAAAAAAGGAGGGGGTGAATTCCCAGTCCCTCCCAGTCCATCCCAGTTTATCCCAGTCCCTCTCAGTCCATCCCAGTTTATCCCAGTTTGTCCCAGTCCATCCCAGTATCCCCAAATCCCCAATTTCCCATCAATTTCACCCCCAAAAATCAGATTTTCCCCGTTTTTTTTCCCATTTTTTCCCCGTTTTTTGGCTCCCACTCCCTCGGAGTCCCTCCCAGTTCATTCCCAGTTTATCCCAGTTTATCCCAGTTTATCCCAGTCCCTCCCAGTGACCTGGAGGCGGGCCAGCAGGGCGTCGCTCCTCTCGCTGGGCAGGGTTTGGTTGATGCTGACGATGGCGGAGGAGAACTCGGCGTAACGGCGCGTGATCTGGGGATGGGGACACGGGGATAATTAATGGGGATCATTAATGGGGATCATTAATGGGGATAATTAATGGGGATAATTAATGGGGATCATTAATGGGGATCATTAATGGGGATAATTAATGGGGATAATTAATGGGGATCATTAATGGGGATAATTAATGGGGATCATTAATGGGGATAATTAATGGGGATAATTAATGGGGATAATGGGGATAATGGGGATAATGGGATAATGGGGATAATGGGATAATGGGATAATGGGGATAATGGGGATAATGGGAATAATTAATGGGGATAATTAATGGGGATAATTAATGGGGATAATGGGGATAATGGGGGAAATGCGATAATGGGGATAATGGGGATAATGGGATAATGGGGATAATGGGATAATGGGATAATGGCATAATGGGTATAATGGGGATAAATAATGGGAATAATTAATGGGGATAATTAATGGGGATAATGGGGGAAATGGGATAATGGGGATAATGGGGATAATGGGGATAATGGGGATAAATAATGGCAATAATTAATGGGGATAATTAATGGGGATAATGGGGATAATTAATGGGGATAATGGGGATAATGGGATAATGGGATACTGGGATAATGGGATAATGGGATAATGGGGATAATGGGAATAATTAATGGGGATAATTAATGGGGATAATTAATGGGGATAATGGGGATAATTAATGGGGATAATGGGGATAATGGGGGAAATGGGATAATGGGGATAATGGGGATAATGGGATAATGGGATAATGGGGATAAATAATGGGAATAATTAATGGGGATAATTAATGGGGATAATGGGGATAATTAATGGGGATAATGGGGATAATGGGGGAAATGGGGGAAATGGGATAATGGGGATAATGGGATAATGGGATTATGGGATAATGGGATAATGGGAATAATTAATGGGGATAATTAATGGGGATAATGGGGATAATTAATGGGAATAATGGGGATAATGAGGGAAATGGGATAATGGGGATAATGGGATAATGGGATAATGGGATAATGGGGATAATGGGAATAATTAATGGGGATAATTAATGGGATAAATGGGTTAATTAATGGGGATAATGGGGATAATGGGGGAAATGGGATAATGGGGATAATGGGGATAATGGGGATAATGGGATAATGGGGATAATGGGAATAATTAATGGGGATAATTAATGGGGATAATGGGAATAATTAATGGGGATAATTAATGGGATAAATGGGTTAATTAATGGGGATAATGGGGATAATGGGGGAAATGGGATAATGGGGATAATGGGATAATGGGGATAATGGGATAATGGGGATAATGGGAATAATTAATGGGGATAATTAATGGGGATAATGGGGATAATTAATGGGGATAATGGGGATAATGGGGGAAATGGGATAATGGGGATAATGGGGATAATGGGAAATATGGGGAAAATGGGGGAAATGGGGAAATGGGGAAATATGGGAATAATGGGGAAAATGGGAATAATGGGAAAAATGGGAATATTGGGAATAATTGGAAATATGGGAAATATGGGAATCATGGGAAATATGGGAAATACGGGAACAATGGGAATAATGGGAAAAATGGGAATAATGGGAATAATGGGAATAATGGGAATAATGGGAATAATGGGAATAATGGGAAATATGGGGGAAATGGGAAATATGGGGGAAATGGGGGAATGGGGAAAACGGGAAATATGGGAAAAATGGGGAAATGAGAAAAATGGGAAAAATGGGAAAAATGGGAAAATGGGAAAAATGAAAAAAAAAAAGAAGGAAAAAAGGGAAAAAAACGGATAAAAATGGGGGGAAAATGGGGGAAAATGGGAAAAATGGGAAAAAATGGGGAATAAAAAGGAAAAAAAAAAAGGGAAAAAAGGCAAGAAAAATCAGATAAATTCCCAAAAAATTCCCCAAAAATTCCCCAAAATTCCCAATTATTTTTTCCCAGAGAATTCCCAGTGTTGCTCTCACATAGTGTGGCCTGGTGTCCAGCCCCCCCAGTCTCTGGGGGTCGGTTCCCTGCACGCTCTGGATGTGCAGCTCCAGCATCCCCCAAAACATCCCAAAAAATCCCCAAAAAAATTCCCAAAAAATCCCCAAAATATCCCCAAAAATTCCAAAAAAATCCCCCAAAAAATCCCAAAAAATCAAAAACATTCCCAAAAAATTCTTCGAAAAAAATCCCAAAAATTCCACCCAAAAATCCCAATAAATACCAAAAAAATTCCCAATACATCCCAAAAATCCACCGAAAAATTCTCAAAAAATTCCCGAAAAATCCCCAAAAAATCCCCAAAATTCCCCCAAAAAATCCCCAAAAATTCCCAAAAAAATCCCCAAAAATTCCCCCCCAAAATCCCAATAAATACCAAAAAAATTCCCAATAAATCCCGTGAAACCACCCAAAAAATCCAAAAAAAATCCTGAAAAATCCCAAAAAATCCCCAAAAAATTCCCCAAAAATTCCCAAAAAATCCCCAAAAAATTCCCCAAAATTCCCAATTTATTTTTTCCCAGGGCATTCCCAGTGTTGCTCTCACATAGTGTGGCCTGGTGTCCAGCCCCCCCAGTCTCTGGGGGTCGGTTCCCTGCACGCTCTGGATGTGCAGCTCCAGGATCCCCCAAAACATCCCAAAAAATCCCCAAAAAAGTTCCCAAAAAAATCCCTAAAAAATCCCTGAAAAATCCCCAAAAAGTCCCCAAAAAATTCCCCAAAATTCCCAATTAATTTTTTCCCAAAGCATTCCCAGATTTCCTCTCACATAGTGTGGCCTGGTGTCCAGCCCCCCCAGTCTCTGGGGGTCGGTTCCCTGCACGCTCTGGATGTGCAGCTCCAGCATCCCCCAAAACATCCCAAAAATCCCTGAAAAATCCCAAAAAATCCCTAAAAAATCCCCCAAAAATCCACAAAAAATCCCCAAAAATTTCCAAAAATTCCCAATTATTTTTCCCAGAGAATTCCCAATGTTTTCCTCTCACATAGTGTGGCCTGGTGTCCAGCCCCCCCAGTCTCTGGGGGTCGGTTCCCTGCACGCTCTGGATGTGCAGCTCCAGGATCAGCTCAAAGCGCGGCCACAGCAGCTCCAGCAGCGACCCCCAGTACCTGACACGGGCCCAGAGTTAATTATCCCGACAGTAATTATCCCGACATTAATTATCCCGACATTATCCCGACATTGTCCCGACATTCCCGACATTATCCCGACATTAATTATCCCGACATTAATTATCCCGGCATTAATTATCCCGACATTAATTATCCCGACATTGTCCCGGAATTATCCCGACATTGTCCCGACATTATCCCGACATTATCCCGACATTATCCCGGCATTATCCCGACATTATCCCGACGTTATCCCGACGTTATCCCAACATTATCCCGACATTATCCCGACGTTATCCCGACATTATCCCGACATTATCCCGACATTAATTATCCCGACATTCCCCCGACATTGTCCCGACATTATCCCGACATTATCCCGACGTTATCCCGACATTATCCCGACATTCCCGATATTATCCCGACATTCCCGACATTCCCGACATTATCCCGACATTCCCGACATTCCCGACATTCCCAACATTCCCAACATTCCCGGAATTATCCCGGCATTCCCAGCATTCCCAACATTCCCGAAATTATCCCGACATTCCCGACATTCCCGACATTCCCAACATTCCCGAAATTATCCCAACATTCCCAAAATTCCTGAAATTCCCAACATTCCCCACGTTCCCAACATTCCCAAATTTCCCAACATTCCCAAAAATCCCCAACATTCCCAACATTCCCAACGTTCCCAACATTCCCAAAATTATCCCAACATTCCCGAAATTCCCAAATTTCCCAAATTTCCCAACGTTCCCGACATTCCCGAAATTATCCCGAAATTCCCAACATTCCCAACATTCCCTAAATCCCTAACATTCCCAAAATTCCCAACATTCCCCAAATTCCCAACATTCCTGAAATTCCCCAAATTCCTAAAATTCCCAGAAATTCCCAAAATTCAAAAAAAATCCCCAAAATTCCCGGATCCCTCCTTGGGTCCCCTTGGATCCTCCTGGACCCCAAAAATTCCCCAAAATCTCCCCAAAATTCCCCAAAATTCCCAAACCTCCTCAAATTCCCAAAATTCCCCAAATTCCTCAAATTCCCAAAATTCCCGAACTCCCAAAATCCCCAAATTCTCAAAATTCCCAAAATTCCCAAAATTCCCGGATCACCCAAAAATTCCCAAAATCTCCAAAATCCCGAATCCTCCAAAATTCCAAAAAATTTTTTGGAATTGCATTGGATTTTTTTGGGAAATTCCAGGGATTTTTTGGGAATTTTTGGGAACTGCAGTTGGATTTTTTTGGGAAATTCCAGGGATTTTTTTTGGGAATTCCAGGGATTTTTTGGGAAATTCCTGGGAATTTTTGGGAATTCCAAGGAATTTTTTGGGAATCCAGGGATTTTTTTTTTTGGGAATTCCAAGGAATTTTTTGGGAATTTTATGGGAATTTTTTGGGAATTGAAGTTGGAATTTTTTTGGGAAATTCCAAGGAATTTTTTGGGAATTTTTTGGGAATTGAAGTTGGAATTTTTGGGGGAAATTGGAATGAAGTTTTTGGGAATTTTTTGGGAATTGAGGTTGGAATTTTTGGGGGAAATTCCGATGAATTTTTTGGGAATTTTTTGGGAATTTTTTAGGAATTTTTTGGGAATTTTTAGGGAATTGAAGTTGGAATTTTTTTGGGAAATTCCAGGGATTTTTTGGGAATTTTCTGGGAATTTTTTGGGAATTTTTTGGGAATTTTTTGGGAATTGAAGTTGGAATTTTTTTGGGAAATTTCAAGGAATTTCTTGGGAATTTTTTGGGAATTGAAGTTGGATTTTTTGGGGAAATTCCAATGAATTTTTTGGGAATTTTTTGGGAATTTTTGGGAATTTTTTGGGAATTTTTTGGGAATTGAAGTTGGAATTTTTTGGGGAAATTCCAGGGATTTTTTGGGAATTTTTTGGGAATTTTTTGGGAATTGAAGTTGGAATTTTTTGGGGAAATTCCAGGGATTTTTTTGGAATTTTCTGGGAATTTTTTGGGAATTTTTTTTGGAATTTTTTGGGAATTGAAGTTGGAATTTTTTGGGGAAATTCCAGGGATTTTTTGGGAACTTTTTGGGAATTTTTTGGGAATTTTTTGGGGAATTGAAGTTCGAATTTTTTGCGGAAATTCCAATGAATTTTTTGGGAATATTTTTGGAATTTTTTGGGAATATTTTGGGAATTTTTTGGGAATTTTTTGGGAATTGAAGTTGGAATTTTTTGGGGAAATTCCAGGGATTTTCTGGGAATTTTTTGGAATTTTTTGGGAATTTTTTGGGAAATTTTTGGGAATAGAAGTTGGAATTTTTTGTGGAAATTCCAATGAATTTTTTGGGAATTTTTGGGGAATTTTTTGGGAATTTTTTGAGAATCGAAGCTGGAATATTTTTGGGGAAATTCCAATGAATTTTTTGGGAATTTTTTGGGAATTGTTGCAGTTGGAATTTCGGGAATTCTGACCCGTCCACGGCCGGGACGTTCCTCTTGGCCATGAGGGCGCGGAAGCGCAGCACCAGGTGGATGCAGAGGAACACGGCGATGGCGTCGTAGCAGTCGCACACGTAGCTCTCCATGTGCTTCTGGAACATTCCAAAAACAGGGAAAAATCAGGGAAAAATCAGGGAAAACTCGGGAATTCCAGCGGGGGCAAGAATTCCAAAGGAATCCCAAAAAAACCCCCGGGAAAATCGGAGAAAAGGGGGGGAAACCCCAAAAAAATTCCCCCCAAAATTCTCAAAAAAAACCCCCAAAAATCTCCAAAACCCCAAAAAAACTCCTCAAAATTCCCGAAAATCCCAAAAACCCTAAAATCCCCCCAAAAAACCCCCCAAAATTACAAAAAAACCGAAAAAAATCTCCTCAAAAATTCCCCAAAAAATCCCCCAAAAAGCACCAAAAAATCCCAAAGGATCCCCTCAAAATCCCAAATATTCCCCCAAAAAATCACCACAAAAATCTCAAAAAAACCTCCAAAAAATCCCCTCAAAATTCCCAAAGACCCAGAAAATAATTCCTCAAAAAATTCCCAAAAAATCCCCCAAAAATCCCAAAAAATCCATTCAAAATTCCCAAAAAATCCCCCCAAAATCCCCCAAAGGCTGATGGGGCTGTAGCAGCGGCACCCGGAGCTCTCCAGGTGCTTCTGGAACGTTCCAAAAAAATCCACAAATCCCACAGGATCAATCCCAAAGCCCAGAAAAACAAAAAATAATCCCCTCCCCAAAATTCCCAAAAAAACCCCTCCAAAAATCCCCAAAAATTCACCAAAAATCCTCCACAAAATCCCCTCAAAACCCAAAAAAATCCCCTTTAAAATTCAAAAAAATCCTCCCAAATATTCCCCAAAAATCCTCGAAAAAATCCCCTCAAAACCCAAAAAAAATCCCCTCAAAATTCCAAAATCCCCCCAAAAAATCCCCCCAAAAATCCAACCAAAATTCCCCAAAATTAAAAAAAAAAATCCCCTAAAATTCAAAGAAATCCTCCCAAAAAATCCTCAAACATCCCCAAAAAAATACACCAAAATTCCCCAAAAACCCCCAAAAAATCTCCTCAAAAATTCCCTGAGAATCCCAAAAAAACCCTTAAATCCCCCTCAAAAAAAACCCCAAAAATTCCAAAAAACCCCAAAAAATCTCCTCAAAAATTTCCCAAAAAATCCCCCATAATCACCCCAAAAAGCACCAAAATTCCCCAAAATTTCCCCTAAAAATCCCCTAAAATTTCAAAGAAACCCTCCCAAAAATACCCAAAAAGCCCCCAAAAAATCCCCCCAAAAGTCCCCAAAATGCCCCAAAAGATCTCCTCAAAAATCCCCTCAAAACTCCCAAATTACTCCCAAAAAAATCCCTAAAAAATCCCTTAAAATTCAAAGAAATCCTCCCAAAAAATCCCCCAAAAAACCCCAAAAAATCCACCCAAAAATATCCAAAAAATCTCCTGAAAAATCCCCTCAAAACTCCCAAAAATCCCCTGAAAATCCCCCCTCCAAAAACACCCTCCAAATCCCAAAAAAATCCCCAAAAATTCCAAAAAAGCCCAAAAAATCTCCTGAAAAATTCCCCCAAAAATCCCCCAAAAAGCACCAAAAAATCCCAAAACATCCCCTCAAAATCCCAAATATTCCCCCCAAAAATCCCCACAAAAATCTCAAAAAACCTCCAAAAAATCCCCTCAAGATTCCCAAAGATCCAGAAAATAATTCCTCAAAAAATTCCCAAAAAATCCCCCAAAAATCCCCTCAAAATTCCCAAAGACCCAGAAAAGAATTCCTCAAAAAATTCCCAAAAATCCCCAAAATATCCCAAAAAATCCAATAAAAATTCCCAAAAAATTCCCCAAAAAATCCCCAAAAATCAATTCAACATTCCAAAAAAAGTCCCAAAAAATTCTTGAAAAATTAACAAAAAAATCCAAAAAAATCCCCAAAAATCCCAAAAAATCCCTTAAAAATTCCCAAAAAATTCCCAAAAAATTCCAAAAAAATTCCCAAAAAATTCCCAAAAATCCCAAAATTCCCAAAAATTCCCCAAAAAATTCCCAAAAAATTCCCAAAAAATTCCCAAAATTCCCAAACCTCCTGGAGTTTACCTGGAACAGGCTGAGGGTTTTGCCCATGACTGCATTGAACAATTCCTGGGTTCTGGGCCCAAAAAATCCCAAAAAAATCCCAAAAAATTCCCCCCAAAATTCCCAAAAAATAAAAAAAAATTCCATAAAAATAAAAAATAATTCCCTAAAAATCTCTACTCCAAAAATTCCCAAAAATCTTTAGAAGATCCTATAATATATCAAAAAAATTGCTTAAAAATCCCAATTAAAACTCAAAAAATCCCACAAAAAATCCCCAAAAAATCCCAAAAAAATCCCAAAAAAATCCCCAAAAATCCCTTAAAAATTTTCCAAAATTCCCCAAAAAATCCCCAAAAATCAATTCAAAATTAAAAAAAAGTCCCAAAAAATTCTTGAAAAATTCACAAAAAAAATCCAAAAAAATCCAAAAAAATCCCCAAAAATCCCTTAAAAATCCTAAAAAATCCCTTAAAAATTCCCAAAAAATTCCCCAAAAATTCCCAAAAAATTCCCAAAAAATTCCCAAAATTCCCAAACCTCCTGGAGTTTACCTGGAACATGCTGAGGGTTTTGCCCATGACTGCATTGAACAATTCCTGGGTTCTGAGCCCAAAAAATCCCAAAAAAATCCCCAAAAATTCCCCAAAAAAATCCCCAAAAAATTCCCCAAAAATTCCCCAAAATTCCCAAAAACTCCAAAAAAATTCCCTAAAAATCTCAACTCCCAAAATTCCCAAAAAACTTTTCCTAATCTTAAATACATCCTAAAAAATCGCTTAAAAATCCAAACTAAACCTCAAAAAATCCAATAAAAATTCCCAAAAAAATCCAAAAAAATCCCCAAAAATCCTTAAAAATCACTTAAAAATTCCCAAAAAATTCCAAAAAAATTCCTCAAAAAATTCCCCAAAAAATCCCCAAAAATCAATTCAACATTCCCAAAAAAGTCCCAAAAAATCACTTAAAAATTCACAAAAAAATCCAAAAAAATCCAAAAAAATACCTTAAAAATTCCCAAAAAAATCCCAAAAAATCCCCAAAAATTCCCAAAAAAATCCCAAAAAATTCCAAAAAAATTCCCAAAAATTCCCAAAAAATTCCCAAAATTCCCAAAGCTCCTGGAGTTTACCTGGAACATGCTGAGGGTTTTGCCCATGACTGCATTGAACAATTCCTGGGTTCTGAGCCCAAACAAACTCCCCAAAAATCCCCTAAAATTCCCCCAAAAATTCCCCCAAAAATTCCCAAAAAATTCCCAAAAATTCCAAAAAAATTCCCTAAAAATCTCAACTCCCAAAATTCCCAAAAAACTTTTCCTAATCTTAAATACATCCTAAAAAATCGCTTAAAAATCCAAAGGAAACCTCAAAAAATCCAATAAAAATTAACAAAAAAATCCCAAAAAAATCCCAAAAAATCCTAAAAAATCACTTCAAAATTCCCAAAAAATTCCAAAAAAAATTCTCAAAAAATTCCCAAAAAAATTCTCAAAAATCAATTCAACATTCCCAAAAAAGTCCCAAAAAATCACTTAAAAATTCACAAAAAAATCCAAAAAAATCCCAAAAAATCCCTTAAAAATTCCCAAAAAATTCCCAAAAAATTCCCAAAAAATTCCCAAAAAATTCCCAAAATTCCCAGAACTCCTGGAGTTTACCTGGAACATGCTGAGGGTTTTGCCCATGACTGCATTGAACAATTCCTGGGCAGCTGCTCCAGCCACCAGGAAGAATTCGGTGAGGAAGGAAAATTCCCGGCAGCTCGTGTCCAGCAGGGCGTAGTGCTGGCTCCTGAACAGGGACTCAAACGGGTACTGGGGGGGCAAAAAACACCACATTTGGGAAAAAAAAATTGGGAAAAGAAAGAGAAAAAAAAAAAAACAGGACAAAAATCGGGATTTTTCAGGTTTTTGTGCATTTTTTCACAATTTTTTGTGATTTTTTCCTGATTTTTTCTTCATTTTTTCCTGTATTTCTTCCCCATTTTTCTGCATTTTTCCCCCATTTTTTATCAAAATTTCCTTTTTTCCCCCATTTTTCCCCATTTTTTCTGTATTCTTCCTCATTTTTTTCTGTATTTCTTCCCATTATTTTTCTTTATTTTTTACCCCTTTTTCTGCCATTTTTCCCCATTTTTCATCAATTTTCCCCTTTTTTCCTCATATTTTTCCCCCCTTTTTTCTGTATTTTTCCCCATTTTTTCCTGTATTTTTCCCCATTTTTTCTGTATTTTTTCCCATTTTTTCTGTATTTTTTTCCCCATTTTTTCCCATTTTTTTCCCAATTTTTCCCTCCTTGTTTGTCCCAGTTTGTCCCAGCCCAGCAGGGGGCAGTGCTGCCTCCTGAACAGGGACTCAAACGGGTACTGGGGGGGCAAAAAACACCACATTTGGGAAATAAAAAATTGGGAAAAGAAAGAGAAAAAAAAAGGAAAAAAAACAGGAAAAAAATCGGGGATTTTTCAGGTTTTTTGTGCATTTTTTCTCAATTTTTAATGATTTTTTCCTGATTTTTTCTTCATTTTTTCCTGTATTTCTTCCCCATTTTTCTGCATTTTTTCCCCCATTTTTTATCAAAATTTCCTTTTTTTCCCTATTTTCCCCCATTTTTTCTGTATTCTTCCCCATGTTTTCTGTATTTCTTCCCATTATTTTTCTGTATTTTTTTCCAATTTTTCTGCCATTTTTCCCAATTTTTCATCAATTTTTCCCTTTTTTCCTCATATTTTTTCCCCATTTTTTGCTGCTTTTTCCCCCATTTTTTCCTGTATTTTTCCCCATTTTTTCTGTATTTTTTCCCCATTTTTTCCCATTTTGTTCCCAATTTTTCCCCCCTTGTTTGTCCCAGTTTGTCCCAGCCCAGCAGGGTGCAGTGCTGGCTCCTGAACAGGGCCTCAAACGGGTACTGGGGGCAAGAAACACCACATTTGGGAAATAAAAAATTGGGAAAAGAAAGAAAAAAAGGAAAAACAGGACAAAAATCGGGGATTTTTCAGGTTTTTTGTGCATTTTTTTCAATTTTTAATTTTTCAATTTTTTATGATTTTTTCATGATTTTTTCTTCATTTTTTCCTGTATTTCTTCCCATTTTTCTGCATTTTTTCCCCATTTTTAATCAAAATTTCCTTTTTTCCTCTATTTTTCCCCATTTTTTTCTGTATTCTTCCCCATTTTTTTCTGTATTTCTTCCCATTATTTTTCTGTATTTTTTACCCCTTTTTCTCCCATTTTTCCCCATTTTTCATCAATTTTCCCCTTTTTTCCTCATATTTTCCCCCTTTTTTTCTGTATTTTTTCCCCATTTTTTCCTGTATTTTTCCCATTTTTTCTGTATTTTTTTCCCATTTTTCCCATTTTTTTCCCCAATTTTTCCCTCCTTGATTGTCCCAGTTTGTCCCAGTCCAGCAGGGTGCAGTGCTGGCTCCTGAACAGGGACTCAAACGGGTACTGGGGGCAAAACACCAAATTTGGGAAAAAATTGGGAAAAGAATGAAAAAAAGGAAAACAGGACAAAAATCGGGATTTTTCAGGTTTTTTGTGCATTTTTTCTCAATTTTTAATGATTTTTTCCTGATTTTTTTCTTCATTTTTTCCTGTATTTCTTCCCCATTTTTCTGCATTTTTTCCCCATTTTTTATCAAAATTTCCTTTTTTTCCTCTATTTTCCCCCGTTTTTTCTGTATTCTTCCCCATTTTTTCTGTATTTCTTCCCAATATTTTTCTCTTTTTTTTTCCTATTTTTCTGCCATTTTTCCCCATTTTTCATCAATTTTCCCCTTTTTTCCTCATATTTTTTCCCCATTTTTTTCTGCTTTTTTCCCCATTTTTTTCCTGTATTTTTCCCATTTTTTCTGTATTTTTTTCCCCATTTTTTCCCATTTTGTTCCCAATTTTTCCCTCCTTGTTTGTCCCAGTTTGTCCCAGCCCAGCAGGGGGCAGTGCTGGCTCCTGAACAGGGACTCAAACGGGTACTGGGGGGGCAAAAACCACCACATTTGGGAAATAAAAAATTGGGAAAAGAAAGAAAAAAAAAAGGAAAAAAACAGGACAAAAATCGGGGATTTTTCAGGTTTTTTGTGCATTATTTTTCAATTTTTTATGATTTTTTCGTGATTTTTCCTGATTTTTTCCCCCATTGTTTCCTGTATTTCTTCCCCATTTTTCTGCATTGTTTCCCCATTTTTTATCAAAATTTCCTTTTTTTTCCCTATTTTCCCCCGTTTTTTCTGTATTCTTCCTCATTTTTTTCTGTATTTCTTCCCATTATTTTTCTGTATTTTTTTTCCTATTTTTCTGCCATTTTTCCCCATTTTTTATCAATTTTTCCCTTTTTTCCTCACATTTTCCCCCCTTTTTTTCTGTATTTTTCCCCATTTTTCTTCTGTATTTTCCCCATTTTTTCTGTATTTTTTCCCCATTTTTTCCCATTTTTTTCCCATTTTTTCCCTCCTTGTTTGTCCCAGTTTGTCCCAGCCCAGCAGGGTGCAGTGCTGGCTCCTGAACAGGGACTCAAACGGGTACTGGGGGGGCAAAAAACACCACATTTGGGAAAACAAATTGGGAAAAGAGAAAAAAAAAAGGAAAACAGGACAAAAATCGGGGAATTTTCAGGTTTTTTTGCATTTTTTTCTCAATTTTTTATGATTTTTTTATGATTTTTTCCTGATTTTTTCTTCATTTTTTCCTGTATTTCTTCCCCATTTTTTCTGCATTTTTTCCCATTTTTATCAAAATTTCCTTTTTTCCTATTTTTCCCATTTTTTCTGTATTCTTCCTCATTTTTTTCTGTATTTCTTCCCATTATTTTTCTTTATTTTTTCCTATTTTCTGCCATTTTTCCCCATTTTTATCAATTTTCCTTTTTCCCTATATTTTTCCCCATTTTTGCTGCCTTTTTCCCCATTTTTTTCTGTATTTTTCCCCATTTTTTCTGTATTTTTCCCCATTTTTTTCCCATTTTTTTTCCCCAATTTTTTCCTTCCTTGTTTGTCCCAGTTTGTCCCAGCCCAGCAGGGGGCAGTGCTGGCTCCTGAACAGGGACTCAAACGTACTGGGGTTTTTCCCCATTTTTTTTCCTGTATTTTTTCCTTTTTTTTCTCTCTTTTCTTCCCATTTGTCCCAAATTTTCCTCCTTTTTTTCTGCACTTTTTCCCATTTTTTCCTAATTTTTTCCCCTTTTTTTCTGCTTTTTCCCATTTTTCCCATTCCCATTTTTCCATTTTTTCCTTGTGTCCCTGCAGCAGGGGCAGTGTGGCTCCTCAGGCTCAGTCTGCACCCACTTGGCATAAATTAAACAAACAAAACCAAAAATCGATTTTCATTTTTTCATTTTCCAATTTTTGTTTTCGTATTAATTTTATTTTCATTCTCCATTCCCTCTATTTTCCTCCTTAGTATTTCCATTTCTATGTCCCATTTTTCTCCCTTTCCTGTCCATCTCTCTCCTTCATTCCCATCCCCATTCCTTCCCAATTTTCCCGTTTTTCTGCTTTTCCATTTTTTCCCGTTTTTCACTCCCAGTCCATCCCAGTCCCTCCCACTCCCTCCCAGTCCCTCCCAGTCCCTCCCAGTCCATCCCAGTCCATCCCAGTCCATATCCAGTCCATCCCAGATCTATCCACTCCACTCCCAGTCCCTCCCAGTTCATTCCCAGTCCTCCCACTTCCATCCCCCAGTCCATCCCAGTCCCATCCCAGTCCTCTGATCTGTCCCAGTATCCCCAAATCCCCATTTCCCCCCATTCCCTATTTCACCCCAAAATCAGATTCCACCCGTTTTTTCGATTTTTTCCCGTTTTTACGCTCCCAGTCCATCCCGAGTCCCTCCCAGTTTATCCCAGTTTATCCCAGTGCCACTCTGCTGTAGCCCTCTGGGCGGCGTGAGAGACGATGATAGGCGCCTCAGCTCATCAGTCCCTCCCAGTCCCTCCCACTCCCTCCCAGTCCCATCCCAGTCCCTCAAAGTCCCATCCCAGTCCCATCCCAGTCCCATCCCAGTCCCTCCCAGTCCCATCCCAGTCCCTCCCAGTCTGTCCCAGTATCCCCAAATCCCCATTTCCCCCCATTCCTTCCTATTTTCACCCCCAAAAATCAGATTTTCCCCGTTTTTTTTCCGATTTTTCCCCGTTTTTTCGCTCCTGGTCCCTCCCAGTCCCTCCCAGTTTATCCCAGTGCCCCCAGTACCCTCTGCTCTCCCCTCTGGGCGGCGTGGGGGACGATGATGGGCGCCTCCAGCTCATCCCAGTCCCTCCCAGTCCCATCCCAGTCCCTCCCAGTCTGTCCCAGTATCCCCAAATCCCCATTTCCCCCCCATTCCTTCCTATTTTCACCCCCAAAAATCAGATTTTCCCCGTTTTTTTTCCGATTTTTTCCCCGTTTTTTCGCTCCCAGTCCCTCCCATCCCAGTCCCTCCCAGTCCCTCCCAGTTTATCCCAGTTTATCCCAGTACCCTCTGCTCTCCCCTCTGGGCGGCGTGGGGGACGATGATGGGCGCCTCCAGCTCTGCGGGGCTGATGACGGCGCCGCGGTTGCCGAGGGTGAACACGGTGTTGCGGCTGCGCAGCGACGGCTTCGAGAAGAAGCGTCACCCGGGGAGTCAAGGGATCCCAAAAACTGCCCCAACATCGGGGACAGAGGCAGCCCGAAATCCCAACAAAATCCCGCCAAAATTCCACCAAAATCCCACCAAAATTCCACAGAAATTCCATAAAAACCCCGCCAAAATTCCACAAAATCCGCCAAGTTCCACAAATCCGTGTTCCACAAAATCTGCCAAGATTCAAATCCACCAAAATTCCCACAAATTCCATCAAAATCCCAAAATCCCGCCAAAATTCCACCAAAATCCCGCCAAAATTCCACCAAAATCCCACCAAAGTTCCACCAAAATCCTGCCAAAATTCCACCAAAATCCCGCCAAAATTCCACCAAAATCCCAGTAAAATCCAAGTTCCACCAAAATCCACAAATTCCACAAAATCCTGCAATTCACAAAATCCTGCCAAAATTCACAAATCCAAAATTCACAAAATCCAACAAATCCGCACAAGAATTTCCATCAAAATCCGCCAAGATTCCACAAAATCCACAAAATCCAACCAAAATCCCACGCCAAATCCACAAAATCCGCCAAGATTCCACAAAATCCCAAAATCCAATTCCACCAAAATCCCACCAAGGTTCCACCAAAATCCTGCCAAATTCCACAAAATCCCAAATCCAAATTCCACAAAAATCCCATCCAAATAAATTCACCAAAATCCCCAAAATTCCACAAAATCCGCCTAAATTCCACAAAATCCCACAAAATTCCAAATGCCAAAATCCAGATAAAATTCCAAAAATTGATACACCCAAAATTCCTCAAAAATGTCTCAAATACCAAATTCCATTCAAAATTCACATAAAAATCACAAAATCCATAAAATTCCACAAAAATTCCACAAAATTCCAAAATTTGCCTTTTCCAAAAATTCCACAAAATTCACAAAATACTCCCAAAAAACCCTAAAATTCCTAAAAAATTCACAAAATCCACAAAAATTCAAAAAATCCTCAAACAAAAAATCCACAAAAATTCCAAAATCCCGCCAAAATTCCACCAAAATCCCGCCAATATTCCACCAAAATCCCGCCAAAGTTCCACAAAATCCCGCCAAATTTCCAGCCAAATCTGCACTTTTTACCCCAAAAAATTCCACCCAGGATTCGAAAATTCACCTCAAAATCACCCCAAATTCAGCCCAAAATCCCACAAAAATTACACAAAAATTCCACAAAAATTCCACAAAAATTCCACAAGAATTCCACAAAAAATCCAGTCAAATTTGCATGTTTTACCCCAAAAAATTCCACCCAGGATTCGAAAATTCACCTCAAAATCACCCCAAATTCAGCCCAAAATCCCACAAAAATTCCACAAAAATTCCACAAAAATTCCACCAAATTTCCAGTTTTTACCCTAAAAAGTTCCACCCAGGATTCGAAAAATCGCCTCAAAAATCACTCCAAATTCATCCCAAAATTCCACAAAAATTCCACAAAAATTCCACAAAAATTCCACAAAAATTCCAGTCAAATTTGCATGTTTTACCCCAAAAAATTCCACCCAGGATTCGAAAAATCACCTCAAAATCACCCCAAATTCATCCCAAAATCCCACAAAAATTCCACAAAAATTCCACAATAATTCCACAAAAATTCCACAAAAATGCCACAAAAATTCCACAAAAATGCCACAAAAATTCCAGTCAAATTTGCTCGTTTTGCCCCAAAAAATTCCACAAAAAATTTAAAAAAAGCCCCAAAATAACTCCCAAAAAAACGCCTCAAAATTACTCTAAATTCAGCCCAAAATTCCACCAAAATCCCGCCAAGGTTCCACATTTTCTCCCAAATTTCCCAAATTTTGCCAAAATTTCCGGAATTTTACCCCAAGTTTCCTCCCAAAATTCCCAATTTTCCCCAAAATTCCCAAATTTCCCCAGAAATCCACAGATTTCCCCCAGAATTCCCGAACTCCCCCCAAAATTCTCGAATTTCCTCCAAAATTCCCCCCAAAATTCCCAAATTCCTCCCCAAAATTCCCAAATTTCTCCCAAAATTCACAAATTTCTCCCAAATTTCCCCCAAAATTCCCAAATTTCTCCCAAAATTCACAAATTTCTCTTTTAAAATTCCAAATTTCCCCAATTTCCCCAAATTCCCAAAATTCTAAATTTCCTAAATTTCCCCAAAATTCCCAAATTTCTCCCAAAATTCACAAATTTCTCCCAAATTTCCCCCAAAATTCCCAAATTCCTCCCCAAAATTCCCAAATTTCTCCCAAAATTCACAAATTTCTCCCAAATTTCCCCCCAAAATTCCCAAATTTCCCCCAAAATTCCCCAAAATTCCCAAATTTCCCCCAAAATTCCCCAAAATTCCCAAATTTCCCCCAAAATTCCCAGGATATCTTTCTTGGCCGTGTCCTCCACTCCCATCAGGTCGTCCTTCTCCGCCACCTCCTCGTACTGCGGGGAAAAATTGGGAAAATTTGGGAAAATTTGGGAAAAATTGGGAAAATTTGGGAAAAATTTGGGAAAATTTGGGATCAGAGTCCAAAAAAATCCGATGGGAAAAGGAAAGAGGGGAGGGAGGAGGGAGGTTGGGCCTGAAATCCCAAAAATTCCCTTGGAAGCCCCAAAAATTTGGATCAGGATCCCAGAAAATTTGGGATCAGGATCCCAAAATTTTGGGATCAGAACCCTGAAAAATTTGGGATCAGGATTCCAAAATTTCCCTTGGAACCCAAAAAATTTGGGATCAGGATGCTAAAAATTCCTTTGGATCCCTGAGAATTGTGATCAGGATTCTGGAGATTCCCTTAAAATTCCAAAATTTGGGATCAGGAACCCAAAATTTCCCTTAGAACCACGAAATTCCCAAAAAATTCTCCAAAAATTCCCCAAAAACCTCCCAAATTCCCAAAAAATTCCCAAAAAATTCCTGAAAAAATTCCCCAAGAATTGCAAAAAAATTTCACCAAAATTTTAAAAATCCCCCAAATATTTTCGAGAAAACACCAAAAAAATTCCCAAAAAACTCAAAAAAATTCCCAAAAAATTCCCAAAAAATTCCCCATAAATTCCCAAAAATTCCCGAAAAATATTTCTAAAATTTCCAAACAATTGCCAAAAAATTGCCCAAAAATTCTCCAAAAATTCTCCAAAAATTCCTTAAAATGCCCAAAAAATTCCCAAAAATTCCTTAAAATGCCTAAAAATGCCCAATAAATTCCATAAAATGCCCAAAAAATTCCCAAAAGATTCCAAAAAAATTCCCTAAAAATTCTCAAAAAATTCCTTAAAATGCCAAAAAAAAACCCAAAAAATTCCCCAAAAATTCCCCAAAAATTCTCAAAAAATTCTCAAAAAATTCCTTAAAATTCCCAAAAAATTCTCAAAAAATTCCTTAAAATTCCCAAAAAATTCCCAAACAATTCCCAAAAAATTCCCCAAAAATTCCCAAAAAATTCCTTAAAATTCCCAAAAAATTCCCAAAAAATCCCCCCAAAATTCCCCCAAATTCCCCAGTTCCCACCTGGATCTTCATGAGGCGCCCAGTGTAGGATTTGAAGTAGGAGAAGTGGATGCGGCTCATGGTGTCGACGTATTGGTCGCGCAGCTCCTGCGCCGCCCGCCCTTCGTTCCCAGCAGAACTCGTAAAAGAGCGCCAACACAAACCTGGGAATGCTGGGAAAGTTGGGAATTCTCGAATTTTGGGAATTTGGGAATTTTTTGGGGATTTTTTTGGGAATTTTTTGGGATTTTTTTGGAATTTTTTCACATTTTTTTGGGATTTTTTTTATTTTTTTGGGGATTTTTTTTCTATTTTTTGGGGATTTTTTTCTTGATTTTTTGGGGATTTTGGGGGAATTTTGGGGAATTTGTGGATTTTAGGAAGTTTTGGGAACTCTCGGGATTTTTTAGGGAATTTAGAGAAATTTTGGGAATTTTTAGATAATTTTGGATGATTTTTTTGGGGAATTTGGGAGGATCTGTGACGTATTGATGGCGCAGCTCCTGCGCCTACCCGCCGTTCCCCAGCAGGAACTCGTAAAAACCTGCCAACACAAACCTGGCAATGCTGGGAATTTGGGAATTCTCTAAATTTTTTGGGAATTTTGGGAATTTCGGGAATTTTTGAGAAATTTTTGGGAATTTTTTGGGAATTTTAAATTTTTGAGAATTTTTTGGGGATTTTGGCATTTTTAGAATTTTTTGGGATTTTGATTTTTTCTATTTTAGGATTTTTTTCTTGATTTTGGGATTTTGGGGAATTTTGGGGAATTTTCCGGATTTTTAGGAAGTTTTTGGGAACATTCGGGATTTTTTGGGGAATTTTAGAGAATTTTGGGAATTTTTCAGAAATTTTGAGAATTCTGGGATGGAGAATTTGGGTTTTTGGGAATTTTGGAAATTTTGGGAATTTGGGGATTCTCACTTGTGCACTTGGAGCAGGAATTTGGGGAATTTTTATGGGAATTTTGGGGAATTTTGGGATTCTGGGATGGAGAATTTTGGTTTTGGGAATTTTAATTTTGGGAATTGCTCACTTGTACTTGAGTAGGAATTTGGGGAATTTTATGGGAATTTTGGGAAATTTTGGGAATTCTGGATGGAGAATTTTGTTTTTTGGGAATTTGGGAATTTTGGGGAATTTCTCACTTGTACTTGAGCAGGAATTCTGGGGGATCTGATAGTTGGTCTGGGTTTCCTGAAGGAATAAATCTTCTGCAGCACAAACTCCCGGATCTTAAATCACGGCCTGAGGAGAAAATTCCCAACATTTTGGGGAAAAATTTGGGAAAAATTCAGATTTGGGAATGGAGAAGCTCCCAGTTCATCCCAGTTCATTCCAGTCCCACCCTTTATTTTTGGGATTTTTTCGAGGAATTTTTCAGGATTTTTTGGGATTACTGAATTTTTTTATTTTCTAGGATTTTTTGGGATTTTTGGGAATTTCTCCAGGAATGTTTTATGATTTTGGGAATTTTGAGATTTTTCCAAAAATTTTAGAATTTTTTAGGATTTTCCACTGGGAATATTTTAGGGTTTTTAGGATTTTGGGTTTTCCCAGAATTTTTAGGATTTTTAGGATTTCTCCCCAGGAATTTTTGTGATTTATGGGAATTTTTGGGATTTTTCAAAAATTTTAGATTTTTCTGGGAATATTTTAGGAGTTTTAGATTTTTGTTTATTTTCCCAGAATTTTAGGATTTTTAGGATTTCTCCCAGGAATTTTTATGATTTTGGGATTTTTTGGGACCCCTCCCAAAATTTTTAGAATTTTTTAGGATTTTCCTGGGAATATTTTAGAGATTTTTAGGATTTTGGTTTTTTCCAGAATTTTTTAGGATTTATTTAAGTTTCTCCCCACAATTGTTTATGATATTTTGGATTTTTTTTTTTTAATTTTTAGGATTTTTAGGATTTTCTCCCAGAATTTTTACAATTTTTTAGAATTTTGGGATTTTTCAAAATTTTTAGGATTTTCTGGGAATATTTTAGGAGTTTTAGGATTTTGGGTTTTTTTCCCAGAATTTTTCAGGATTTTTAGGATTTCTCCCCAGGAAGTTTTTATGATTTTTGGGAATTTTGGGATTTTTCAAAAATTTTTTTATTTTGTGGAGTTTTTCCTGGGAATATTTAGGAGTTTTTAGGATTTTTTGGGTTTTTTTCCAAAAATTTTTGATTTTTAGGATTTCTCCCAGGAATTTTTATGATTTTTGGGAATTTTTGGGATTTTTGTTTTCAAAATTTTTAGGATTTTTAGGATTTTTTCCTGGGAGATATTTTAGGAGTTTTTAAGAGTTTTTGGGTTTTCCAGAATTTTTTTAGGATTTTTAGGGGATTTCTCCCCACAATTGTTTATGATTTTTGGATTTTTTATTTTTTTAGGATTTTTAGATTTCTCCCAGGAATTTTTATGATTTTTGGAATTTTTGGGATTTTTTTCAAAAATTTTTAGGATTTTTAGGATTTTTCCTGGGAATATTTTAGAAGTTTTAGGATTTTTTGGTTTTTCCAAATTTTCAGGATTTTTAGGATTTCTCCCAGGAATTTTTATGATTTTTGGAAATTTTTGGGATTTTTTTCCAAACTAAATTTTTTTAGGATTTTTCCTGGGAATATTTTAGGAGTTTTTAGAGGATTTTTGGTTTTTTTCCCAGAATTTTTAGGATTTTTTTAGGATTTCTCACAATTGTTTATGATTTTTTGGATTATTTTTTATTTTTCTAGGATTTTTTTAGAAGTTTCTCCGAGAATTTTTTATGATTTTGGGAATTTTGGGATTTTTTTCAAAAATTTTTAGGATTTTCCTGGGAATATTTTAGAAGTTTTTAGGATTTTGGGTTTTTCCCCAAGATTTTATTTAGGATTTTTTTAAGTTTCTCCCAAAATTATTTAGAATTTTTTTTTTTGTTTGTTTGTTTTTTTCCCCAGGATTTTTGGGGATTTTTTAGGATTTTTGTGGGGATTTTTTGGGATTTTTTTGGCAGATTTCCCAAGAATTTTAGGAATTTTTGGGATTTTTTCCACTCCCAGGAATTTTTATGATTTTGGGAATTTTTGGGATTTTCCAAAATTTTTTTAGGATTTTTCTGGGAATATTTTGAGTTTTTAGGATTTTTGGGGTTTTTTCCAGGATTTTGTTAGGATTTTTAAGGATTTTTTCCCAATAATTATTTAGAATTTTTTTTTTTTTTTTTCCCCAGGATTTTTTGGGGGATTTTTAGGATTTTGGGGGATTTTTGCAGGATTTTTGAGGCCTTTCCCCAAAATTTTAGGAATTTTGGGATTTTTTTCCCTCCCAGAATTTTTATGATTTTTGGGAATTTTGGGATTTTTTTTCCAAAAAAATTTTTAGAATTTTTTAGGATTTTCCTGGGAATATTTTAGGAGTTTTAGGATTTTTGGGGTTTTCCCCCAATTTTTTAGGATTTTTAGGATTTTCTCCCACAATTGTTTATGATTTTTTGGATTATTTTTTTTATTTTTAGGATTTTTAGGATCTCTCCCCAGGAATTTTTATGATTTTTGGAATTTTTGGGATTTTTTTCAAAAATTTTTTAGGATTTTTTTAGGATTTTCCTGGGAATATTTTAGGAGTTTTTAGGATTTTTGTGTTTTTCCCAGAATTTTTAGGATTTTTGGATTCTCCCCAGGAATTTTTATGATTTTTTAGAATTTTTGGGATTTTTTTCAAAATTTTTTAATTTTCCTGGGAATATTTTAGGAGTTTAGGATTTTTGGTTTTCCCAGAATTTTTAGGATTTTTAGGACTTCTCCCAGGAATTTTTATGATTTTTGGGAATTTTGGGGATTTTTTTCCAAAATTTTTTAATTTTTTAGGATTTTCCTGGGAATATTTTAGGAGTTTAGGATTTTTGGTTTTTTTCCCCAAATTTTTAGGATTTTTAGGATTTCTCCCCACAATTGTTTATGATTTTTGGATTTTTTTAATTTTTAGGATTTTTTAGGATTTCTCCCCAGATTTTTTAATTATTTTTGGGAATTTTTGGATTTTTTCAAAAATTTTTAGAATTTTTTTAGGATTTTTCCTGGGAATATTTTAGGAGTTTTTAGGATTTTTGGGTTTTTCCCAGAATTTTTAGGATTTTTTAGGATTTCTCCCACAATTGTTTATGATTTTTTTGGATTTTTTCAATTTTTAGGATTTTTTTAGGATTTCTCGGGAATTTTTATGATTTTTGGGAATTTTTTGGGATTTTTTCCAAAAATTTTTAGGATTTTTTTCCTGGGAATATTTTAGGATTTTAGGATTTTTGGTTTTTCCCAAGATTTTATTTAGGATTTTTAGGATTTCTCCCAATAATTATTTAGAAATTGTTTTTTTCCCAGGATTTTTGGGGATTTTGGGGATTTTTTAGGATTTTTGGGGATTTTTTGGGACTTTTCCCAAGAATTTTTTAGGAATTTTTGGAATATTTTCCCCTTCAAAGAATTTTAGATTTTTAGCATTTGTCCCAGTAATTTTTTCCAATTTTTTTAATCTTTTGGGGATTTCATCCAGGAGTTTTTAGGATATTTTGGAGGTTTTGGGATTTCTCCCAGGAATTTTTAGGATTTTTTTTTTTTTTCATTTCTCCTTGGGATTTTTAGGGATTTTTTTAGGAATTTTGGGATTTCTTCCAGAGAATTTTTTAGGATATTTTAGGAAATTTTTTTTATTTCTCCTGAGAAATTTTTAGGATTTCACTGAGGATTTTTTGGAGATTTCCCCAGGAATGTTTTTATAACATTTGGAATTTTGGAGATTCCTCCCAGGAATTTTTCAGAATTTTTCAGGATTTTTTTTTTTTTTTTTTATATTTCCCAGGAATTTTGGGGATTTTTTGAGATTTCTCAAGGAATTTTGTAGGATTTTTTTGGGGATTGTTTTGGGATTTTTCCCAGGAATTTAGGATTTTGCTGGGATTGTTTTGAGATTTTAACCAAGAATTTTTTTCAGGACTTCTCTGGGATTTTTGGAATTTCTCCCAGGAATTTTTATGATTTCTCTGTGATTTTTGAGCATTTCTCCCAGGAATTTTTGTAGGATTTTTGGGAGATTTTTTTCCTGGAATTTTTAGGATTTTTGAGGATTTTCCTGGAATTTTTTTAGGATTTTGGAGGATTTTTGGGAATTTTTGGGGGATTTTTTTGGTGTTCCTCCCAGGATTTTTAGGACTTTTTGGGGATTTTTTTAATTTTTCCCAGGAATTTTTGGAGATTTTCTGAGATTTCTCAAAGGAATATTTTAGGATTTTTTTGGGATTGTTTTGGGTTTACCCACATTTTTTTTCAGGATTTCTCTACAGGATTTTTCAGGATTTCTCCTGGGAATTTTTTCAAATTTCTCTAAAATTTTTGGAATGTCTCCAGGAATTTTTTTTTGAATATTTGGATGATTTTTATGATTTCTCCAGGAATTATTTTTGGATTTCTCTGGGATATTTTGGGGATTTCTCCTGGTAATTTTTAGGATTTTTCTGGGGATTTCTCCCAGGAATTTTTAAGTTTCTCTGTGATTTTTGAGCATTCCTCCCAAGAATTTTTGTAGGATTTTTTGGGATTTTTCCTGGAGTTTTTTTAGGATTTTTGGGGATTTTTCCTGGATTTTTTTTTTTTTTTGGAGGATTTTGGGAATTTTTGGGGGATTTTTTGGTGTTCCTCCCAGGATTTTTAAGGACTTTTGGGGATTTTTTTATTTTACCCAGAAATTTTTCAGCAGTTCTCTGAGATTTTTCAGGATTTCTCCTGGGAATTTTTTCAAATTTCTCTAGATTTTTTTGAGATTTCTCCCAGGAATTTTTCAGATGTGTCTGGGATTTTTTGCAATTTCTCCCAGGAATTTTTTTAATATTTGAAGGATTTTTAATGATTTCTCCCAGGAATTGTTTTGGATTTCTCTGGGATATTTTGGGATTTCTCCTGGGAACTTTTCTAGGATATTTTGGGGGGATTTCTCCCAGGAATTTTTAGGATTTCTCTGAGATGTTTTGGGATTTTCCCAAGAATTTTGGTAGGATTTTTGGGGATTTTGAGATTTTTCCCTGGAATTTTTAGGATTTTTGAGGTTTTTTTTTTTTTTTTTTTACCCCAGGAATTCTTTGGGATTTTTTGGTATTTCTCCCAGGAATTTTCAGGATTTCTCTGTGATTTTTGGGGATTTCTCCCAGGAATTTTTTTAGGATTTCTCTGAGATTTTGGGATTTCTCCCAGGAATTTATTAGGATTTTTCTGGGATTGTTTTGGGATTTTACCCACGATTTTTTCAGGATTTCTCTGGGATTTTTCAGGATTTCTCCTGGGAATTTTCAGATTTTTGTAGAATTTTTTGGGATTTCTCCCAATACACTTTTAAGTTTCTCTGGGATATTTTGGGGATTTCTCTGGGAATTTTTAGGATTTTTCTGGGGATTTCTCCCAGGAATTTTTAGGATTTCTCTGTGATTTTTGAGCATTCCTCCCAAGAATTTTTGTAGGATTCTTTGGGATTTTTCCTGGAGTTTTTAGGATTTTTGGGGATTTTTCCTGGAATTTTTAGGGTTTTTAGAGGATTTTTGGGAATTTTGGGGATTTTTTGGTGTTCCTCCCAGGATTTTTTAGAACTTTTTGGGGATTTTTATTTTACCCAGGAATTTTTCAGCACTTCCCTGAGAATTTTTCAGGATTTCTCCTGGGAATATTTTTTCAAATTTCTCTAGATTTTTTGAGATTTCTCCCAGGAATTTTCAGATGTCTCTGGGATTTTATTTGCAATTTCTCCCAGGATTTTTTTAATATTTGAGGGATTTTTAATGATTTCTCCCAGGAATTGTTTTGGATTTCTCTGAGATTTTTTCAGGATTTCTCCTGGGAATATTTTTCAAATTCCTCTAGAATTTTTTGGGGGATTTTTCCCAAGAATTTTTTTCAGCTTTCCCTAAAATTTTCGGGGCAACTTTCGATTTCTCCGGGATTTTTTTGCGATTTCTCCCACAACTTTTCCGATTTCCTGGAATTTTTTGCAGCCATTCCCTGGAATTTTGGCTGTGGATTTTGGGATTTGGGGTTTGGGAGCCCACCTTGATCCTGGGCGATCCAGGACGTGCTGCACGTCGTTGCAGGCCAGGGTGTCCCTGAATGCCTGTTCCTTCACCGCCTCGATCTTGGCGTTCAGCTCCCGCAGCCGCGCCACGAACTCGGGGGACGTCACCGGCGCCTCCAGGATCACGCTGGGACAGGGGGGAAAATGGGGGGAAAACGTCAAAAAATGGGAAATTCCACAGAAAAATAAAAAAATCCCCATCGAAATCGGGGGAAAAATAAAAAAAACCCCATCAAAATCGGGGGAAAAATGAAAAAACGGCATCGAAATCCATCAAAAAATGGGAAAAAATCGCATTAAAATCCCACTAAAATCTCATTAAAAAGTTTAAAAACTCCATCAAAAGCCATCAAAAAATGGGGAAAATCCCATTAAAATCCCACTAAAATTCCATCAAAATCCCACAAAAATCCCACTAAAATCTCACTAAAATCCCACTAAAATCCCATTAAAATCCCACTAAAATCCCATTAAAATCCCATTACAATCTCACTAAAATCCCATTAAAATCCCACTAAAATCCTACTAAAATTGGATCAAAATACCAATAAAATCCCATTAAAATCCCATTAAAATCCCATTAAAATCTCCCTAAAATCCCACTAAAATCCCATTAAAATCACATTAAAATCCCAATAAAATCCCATTAAGATTCCATTAAAATGGTAAAATGGTAATGGGTAAAATCCCATTAAAATCCCAATAAAATCCCATTAAAATCCCAGGTTTGTGGCTCCTGGTTCAGGAACTCGGGGGACGTCACCGGCGCCTCCAGGATCACGCTGGGACAGGGGGGGAAAATGGGGGGAAAACGTCAAAAAATGGGAAATTCCACAGAAAAATAAAAAAATCCCCATCAAAATCGGGGGAAAAATGAAAAAACGCCGTCGAAATTGGGCAAAAAATGAAAAAAACGGCATCGAAATCCGTCAAAAAATGGGGAAAATCCGATTAAAATCCGATTAAAATCCCAATAAAAAACCATTAAAATCCCATGAAAAAATGAAAAATTCCCATCAAAATCCATCAATAAAATGGGGAAAATGCCATTAAAATCCCATTAAAATCCCACCAAAATCCCAATAAAATCGCATTAAAATCCCATTAAATTCCCATTAAATTCCCACTAAAATCCAATTAAAATCCTATTAAAATCTCATTAAAACCCCATCAAAATCCCACTAAAATCCCATTAAATTCCCATTAGAATCCCATCAAAATCCCAACAAAATCCCATTAAAATCCCATTAAAACCCCATTAAAACCCCATTAAAATCCCAGGTTTGTGGCTCCTGGTTGCAGGAACTCGGGGGACGTCACCGGCGCCTCCAGGATCACGCTGGGACAGGGGGGAAAATGGGGGGAAAACGTCAAAAAATGGGAAATTCCACAGAAAAATAAAAAAATCCCCATCAAAATCGGGCAAAAAATGAAAAAACGGCATCGAAATGCGTCAAAAAATGAGAAAAATGGGAAAAAATCCCATTAAAATCCCACTAAAATCTCACTAAAAAATTTAAAAACTCCATCAAAAGCCATCAAAAAATGGGGAAAATCCCATTAAAATCCCACTAAAATCCCACTAAAACCCCATTAAAATCCCATCAAAATCCCGCTAAAATCCCACTAAAATCCCACTAAAATTGCATCAAAATCCCACTAAAATCACATTAAAATCTCACTAAACTCCCATTAAAATCCCAATAAAATCCCATTAAGATTGCATTAAAATGGTAAAATGGTAATGGGTAAAATCCCATTAAAATCCCATTAAAACCCCATTAAAACCCCATTAAAATCCCAGGTTTGTGGCTCCTGGTTCAGGAACTCGGGGGACGTCACCGGCGCCTCCAGGATCACGCTGGGACAGGGGGAAAATGGGGGGAAAACGTCAAAAAATGGGAAATTCCACAGAAAAATAAAAAAATCCTCATCAAAATCGGGGAAAAAATGAAAAAACGGCATCGAAATCCGTCAAAAAATGAGAAAAATGGGAAAAAATCCCATTAAAATCCCACTAAAATCTCATTAAAAAGTTTAAAAACTCCATCAAAAGCCATCAAAAAATGGGGAAAATCCCATCAAAATCCCACTAAAATCCCACTAAAATCCCACTAAAATTGCATCAAAATCCCACTAAAATCACATTAAAATCTCACTAAACTCCCATTAAAATCCCAATAAAATCCCATTAAAATCCCATTAAAATCCCATTAAAATCCCATTAAAATCCCAGGTTTGTGGTTCCTGGTTCCAGGAACTCAGGGGACGTCACCGGCGCCTCCAGGATCACGCTGGGACAGGGGGGAAAATGGGGGGAAAACGTCAAAAAATGGGAAAAAATGGGGAAGAATAAAAAAAACCCCATCGAAATCGGGGGAAAAATAAAAAAAACCCCATCGAAATCTGGCAAAAAATGAAAAAATCCCCATCGAAATCCATCAAAAAATGAAAAAAATGGGAAAAAATCCCATTAAAATCTCACTAAAATCTCATTAAAAAGTTTAAAAACTCCATCAAAAGCCATCAAAAAATGGGGAAAATCCCATTAAAATCCCACTAAAATTCCATCAAAATCCCCCTAAAATCCCACTAAAATCTCATTAAAATCCCATTAAAATCTCACTAAAATCCCAATAAAACCCCATTAAAATCCCATTAAAATCCCACTAAAACCCCACTAAAATCCCATTAAAATCCCACTAAAATCCCATTAAAATCTCACTAAATTCCTATTAAAATCCCACTAAAATCCCACTAAAATTGGATCAAAATCCCACTAAAATGCCATTAAAATCCCATTAAAATCCCATTAAAATCTCATTAAATCTCATTAAAATCCCATTAGAATCCCATCAAAATCCCAATAAAATCCTAATAAAATCTCATTAAAACCCCATCAAAATCCCATTAAATTCCCATTAGAATCCCATCAAAATCCCAATAAAATCCCATTAAAATCTCATTAAAAAATGAAAAAACTCCATCAAAATCCATCAAAAATTGGGGAAAATCCCATTAAAATCCCATTAAAATCCCCATTTTTTGCTCCCCAATTCCCATTTTTTGCTCCCAAAATCCCATTTTTTCACCCCCAAACCCCCAATTTTTTACATTTTCCCCCCCAATTTTTTCCCCCAATCCCATTTTTCCCCAATTCCCATTTTTTTTTTGTTTTTCCCCCAATCCCTTTTTTCCCCCAATTCCCATTTTTTCCCCACCTGACCCTGTCAGGGGGCACCACCAGCTCCTCCTGCCTCTGCCAAATTCCCATTTTTTCTCCCCCAATCCCCATTTTTTGCTCCCAAATTCCCATTTTTTCCTTCCCTAATCCCATTTTTCCATCTCCAACCCCCTTTTTTTTAAATTCTTGCCTCCAAAACTCCTTTTTTGGGGGGATTTCTTCTCCCCAAACCCCATTTTTTGCTCCCAAACTCCCATTTTTCTCCCCAATTCCCATTTTTTTGCTCCCAAATCCATTTTTCACCCCAAACCCCCAATTTTACATTTTCCCCCAATTTTTTCCCCAATTCCCATTTTTTGTTTTCCCCCAATCCCATTTTTCCCCCAATTCTCATTTTTTTCCCCACCTGATCATGTCAGGAGGCACCACCAGCCCTCCTGCCTCTGCCAAATTCCATTTCTCACCCCCAAACCCATTTTTGCTCCCAAATTCCCATTTTTCACCCCCAAATCCCATTTTCCATCTCAAACCCCATTTTTAAATTCTCTCCTCCAAAACTCCTTTTTGGGGATTTCTTCTCCCAAACCCCATTTTTGCTCCCAACTCCCATTTTTGCTCCCCAACTCCCATTTTTGCTCCCCAAAATCCCATTTTTTCACCCCAAACCCCCAATTTTTACATTTTTCCCCAATTTTCCCCCAATCCCATTTTTCCCCAATTCCCATTTTTGTTTTCCCCAATCCCATTTTTTCCCCAATTCCCAGATTTTCCCCAGCTGACCCTGTCAGGAGATGGCACCACCAGCTCCTCCTGCCTCTGCCAAATTCCATTTTTCTCCCCAAAACCCATTTTTTGCTCCCAAATTCCCATTTTTTCACCCCCAAATCCCATTTTTTGGTCCCAAATTCCCATTTTTTCACCCCCAGATCCCATTTTTCCATCTCCAAATCCCATTTTTTAAATTCTCTCCTCCAAAACTCCTTTTTTGGGGGTTTCTTCTCCCAAACCCCATTTTTGCTCCCCAACTCCCATTTTTGCTCCCAAAATCCCATTTTTCACCCCAAACCCCCAATTTTTACATTTTTCCCCCAATTTTCCCCCAATCCCATTTTTCCCCAATTCCCATTTTTTTGTTTTTCCCCCAATCCCATTTTTTCCCCAATTCCCAGTTTTTTCCCCACCTGATCATGTCAGGAGGCACCACCAGCTCCTCCTGCCTCTGCCAAATTCCCATTTTCTCACCCCCAATCCCATTTTTGCTCCTAAATTCCCATTTTCCCCAAATTCCCATTTTTCCATCTCCAAACCCCATTTTAAAATTCTTGCCTCGGAATTTTGGGAATTTTTGGGGAATTTTGGGAATTTTTGAGAATTTTTGGGAATTTTGGGAATTTTTTTAGAATTTTTGAGAATTTTTTGGGGATTTTTTGGCATTTTTTTTAGAATTTTTTGGGATTTTTTGGGGGATTTTTTCTATTTTTTGGGGATTTTTTCTTGATTTTTTGGGGATTTTTGGGGAATTTTGGGGGAATTTTCCGGGATTTTAGGAAGTTTTTTGGGAACATTCGGGATTTTTGGGGAATTTTTTTAGAGAATTTTTGGGAATTTTCAGGAATTTTGAGAATTCTGGGATGGAGAATTTTGGGTTTTTTGGGAATTTTGGGAATTTTGGGAATTTTGGGGATTTCTCACTTGTACTTGAGCAGGGAATTTTGGGGAATTTTTATGGGAATTTTTTGGGGAATTTTTGGGAATTCTGGGATGGAGAATTTTGGTTTTTGGGAATTTTTGGAATTTTGGGAATTGCTCACTTGTACTTGAGCAGGGAATTTTGGGGAATTTTTATGGGAATTTTGGGAATTTTTGGGAATTCTGGGATGGAGAATTTTGTTTTTTTGGGAATTTTGGGAATTTTGGGAATTTCTCACTTGTACTTGAGCAGGGAATTCTGGGGGATCTGATAGTTGGTCATGGGTTTCCTGAAGGAATAAATCTTCTGCAGCACAAACTCCCGGATCTTAAATCACGGCCTGAGGAGAAAATTCCCAACATTTTGGGGAAAAATTTGGGAAAAATTCAGGATTTTGGGAATGGAGAAGCTCCCAGTTCATCCCAGTTCATTCCAGTCCCACCCTTTATTTTTGGGATTTTTTTCAGGAATTTTTCAGGATTTTTTTAGGATTTTTTGAATTTTTTTTTTTATTTTTCTAGGATTTTTTAAGGATTTTTTTTTTTAGATTTTTCCCAGGAATGTTTTATGATTTTTTGGGAATTTTAGGATTTTTTCCAAAATTTTTTAGAATTTTTTAGGATTTTTCCTGGGAATATTTTAGGTTTTTTAGGATTTTTGGGTTTTCCCAGAATTTTTAGGATTTTTTAGGATTTCTCCCCAGGAATTTTTATGATTTTATGGGAATTTTTGGGATTTTTTTCCAAAATTTTTTTAGGATTTTTCCTGGGAATATTTTAGGTTTTTTAGATTTTTTTGTTTATTTTCCCAGAATTTTTAGGATTTTTTAGGATTTCTCCCAGGAATTTTTTTATGATTTTTTGGATTTTTTTGGGATTTTTTCCAAAATTTTTTAATTTTTTAGGATTTTCCTGGGAATATTTTAGGAGTTTTTAGATTTTTTTTTTTTTTTCCAGAATTTTTAGGATTTATTTAGGATTTCTCCCCACAATTGTTTATGATATTTTGGATTTTTTTTTTTTTTTAATTTTTAGGATTTTTTAGGATTTCTCCCAGGAATTTTTACAATTTTTGGAAATTTTGGGATTTTTTCCAAAATTTTTAGGATTTTCCTGGGAATATTTTAGGAGTTTTTAGGATTTTTTTGGTTTTTTTTTCCCAGAATTTTTCAGGATTTTTTAGATTTCTCCCCAGGAAGTTTTATGATTTTTTGGGAATTTTGGGATTTTTTCCAAAAATTTTTAGGATTTTTGTAGGATTTTTCCTGGGAATATTTTAGGAGTTTTTTAGGATTTTTTTGGGTTTTTTCCAAAAATTTTTAGGATTTTTTTAGGATTTCTCCCCAGGAATTTTTTATGATTTTTGGGAATTTTGGGATTTTGTTTTCAAAAAATTTTTTAGGATTTTTTAGGATTTTTCCTGGGAATATTTTAGGAGTTTTTAAGGATTTTTGGGTTTTTTCCAGAATTTTTAGGATTTTTTTAGGATTTCTCCCCACAATTGTTTATGATTTTTTGGATTTTTTTTATTTTTTAGGATTTTTTAGATTTCTCCCCAGGAATTTTTTATGATTTTTTTGGAATTTTTGGGATTTTTTTTTCCAAAAATTTTTTAGGATTTTTTTAGGATTTTTCCTGGGAATATTTTAGAAGTTTTTTAGGATTTTTTGGGTTTTTTTCCCAGAATTTTTCAGGATTTTTTTAGGATTTCTCCCAGGAATTTTTTATGATTTTTTGGAAATTTTGGGATTTTTTTCCAAAATTTTTTAGAATTTTTTAGGATTTTTCCTGGGAATATTTTAGGAGTTTTTAGGATTTTTTGGTTTTTTTTCCCAGAATTTTTTAGGATTTTTTTAGGATTTCTCCCCACAATTGTTTATGATTTTTTGGATTATTTTTTTATTTTTCTAGGATTTTTTTTAGGATTTCTCCGAGGAATTTTTTATGATTTTTTGGGAATTTTTGGGATTTTTTTTCCAAAAATTTTTTAGGATTTTTCCTGGGAATATTTTAGAAGTTTTTTAGGATTTTTTGGGTTTTTTCCCCAAGATTTTATTTAGGATTTTTTTAGGATTTCTCCCAAGAATTATTTAGAATTTTTTTTTTTGTTTGTTTGTTTTTTTCCCCCCAGGATTTTTTTGAGGGATTTTTTTTAGGATTTTTTGTGGGGATTTTTTTGGGATTTTTTTGGGAATTTTCCCCAAGAATTTTTTTAGGAATTTTTGGGGATTTTTTTTCCCCCTCCCAGGAATTTTTTATGATTTTTTGGGAATTTTTGGGATTTTTTTCCAAAAATTTTTTTAGGATTTTTCCTGGGAATATTTTTGGAGTTTTTTAGGATTTTTTGGGGGTTTTTTTCCAGGATTTTATTTAGGATTTTTTAAGGATTTTTCCCAATAATTATTTAGAATTTTTTTTTTTTTTTTTTTTCCCAGGATTTTTGGGGGATTTTTTAGGATTTTTGGGGATTTTTTGGGATTTTTTGGGAATTTTCCCCAAGAATTTTTTTAGGAATTTTTGGGGATTTTTTTTCCCCCTCCCAGGAATTTTTTATGATTTTTTGGGAATTTTGGGGATTTTTTTCCAAAAATTTTTTAGAATTTTTTTAGGATTTTTCCTGGGAATATTTTAGGAGTTTTTTAGGATTTTTGGGGTTTTTTTCCCCAGAATTTTTTAGGATTTTTTTAGGATTTCTCCCCACAATTGTTTATGATTTTTTGGATTATTTTTTTTTATTTTTTTAGGATTTTTTTAGGATCTCTCCCCAGGAATTTTTTATGATTTTTTTGGAATTTTTGGGATTTTTTTTTCAAAAATTTTTTAGGATTTTTTTAGGATTTTCCTGGGAATATTTTAGGAGTTTTTAGGATTTTTGTGTTTTTTTCCCAGAATTTTTAGGATTTTTTTAGGATTTCTCCCAGGAATTTTTATGATTTTATGGGAATTTTTGGGATTTTTTTCCAAAATTTTTTTAGGATTTTTCCTGGGAATATTTTAGGAGTTTTTAGGATTTTTTGTTTTTTTCCCAGAATTTTTAGGATTTTTTTAGGACTTCTCCCCAGGAATTTTTATGATTTTTGGGAATTTTGGGGATTTTTTTCCAAAATTTTTAGAATTTTTTAGGATTTTTCCTGGGAATATTTTAGGAGTTTTTAGGATTTTTGTTTTTTTTCCCCAGAATTTTTAGGATTTTTTAGGATTTCTCCCCACAATTGTTTATGATTTTTTGGATTTTTTTTTAATTTTTAGGATTTTTTAGGATTTCTCCCCAGGAATTTTTAATTATTTTTGGGAATTTTTGGGATTTTTTTCCAAAAATTTTTTAGAATTTTTTTAGGATTTTTCCTGGGAATATTTTAGGAGTTTTTTAGGATTTTTTGGGTTTTTTTTTCCCAGAATTTTTTAGGATTTTTTTAGGATTTCTCCCCACAATTGTTTATGATTTTTTGGATTTTTTTTTTCAATTTTTTAGGATTTTTTTAGGATTTCTCCCGGGAATTTTTTATGATTTTTTGGGAATTTTTGGGATTTTTTTCCAAAAATTTTTTAGGATTTTTCCTGGGAATATTTTAGAAGTTTTTTAGGATTTTTTGGTTTTTTTCCCAAGATTTTATTTAGGATTTTTTTAGGATTTCTCCCAATAATTATTTAGAAATTGTTTTTTTTTCCCAGGATTTTTTTGGGGATTTTGGGGGATTTTTTTTAGGATTTTTTGGGGATTTTTTTGGGACTTTTCCCAAGAATTTTTTAGGAATTTTTGGGAATATTTTTTCCCCTTCCAAAGAATTTTTTAGATTTTTTTAGCATTTGTCCCAGTAATTTTTTTCCAATTTTTTTTTAATCTTTTGGGGATTTCATCCAGGAGTTTTTTAGGATATTTTGGAGGTTTTTTTTGGGATTTCTCCCAGGAATTTTTTAGGATTTTTTTTTTTTTTTTTCATTTCTCCTTGGGATTTTTTAGGGATTTTTTGGGAATTTTTTGGGATTTCTTCCAGAGAATTTTTTTAGGATATTTTAGGGGAAATTTTTTTTTATTTCTCCTGAGAAATTTTTAGGATTTCACTGAGATTTTTTTGGAGATTTCCCCCAGGAATGTTTTTTATAACATTTGGAATTTTTGGAGATTCCTCCCAGGAATTTTTCAGAATTTTTTTCAGGATTTTTTTTTTTTTTTTTTTATATTTCCCAGGAATTTTTGGGGGATTTTTTTGAGATTTCTCCAAGGAATTTTGTAGGATTTTTTTGGGGATTGTTTTGGGATTTTTCCCAGGAATTTTTTAGGATTTTGCTGGGATTGTTTTGAGATTTTAACCAAGAATTTTTTTCAGGACTTCTCTGGGATTTTTTGGAATTTCTCCCAGGAATTTTTTATGATTTCTCTGTGATTTTTTGAGCATTTCTCCCAGGAATTTTTGTAGGATTTTTGGGAGATTTTTTTTTTTTCCTGGAATTTTTTTAGGATTTTTGAGGATTTTTCCCTGGAATTTTTTTAGGATTTTTTGGAGGATTTTTGGGAATTTTTGGGGGGATTTTTTTGGTGTTCCTCCCAGGATTTTTTTAGGACTTTTTGGGGATTTTTTTAATTTTTCCCAGGAATTTTTGGAGATTTTTCTGAGATTTCTCCAAGGAATATTTTAGGATTTTTTTGGGATTGTTTTGGGATTTTACCCACAAATTTTTTTTCAGGATTTCTCTGGGATTTTTTCAGGATTTCTCCTGGGAATTTTTTCAAATTTCTCTAAAATTTTTTGGAATGTCTCCCAGGAATTTTTTTTTGAATATTTGGATGATTTTTTATGATTTCTCCCAGGAATTATTTTTGGATTTCTCTGGGATATTTTGGGGATTTCTCCTGGTAATTTTTTTAGGATTTTTCTGGGGGATTTCTCCCAGGAATTTTTTAGGATTTCTCTGTGATTTTTTGAGCATTCCTCCCAAGAATTTTTGTAGGATTTTTTTGGGATTTTTCCCTGGAGTTTTTTTAGGATTTTTGGGGATTTTTTCCCTGGATTTTTTTTTTTTTTGGAGGATTTTTGGGAATTTTTGGGGGGATTTTTTTGGTGTTCCTCCCAGGATTTTTTAAGGACTTTTTGGGGATTTTTTTTTTATTTTACCCAGAAATTTTTTCAGCAGTTCTCTGAGATTTTTTCAGGATTTCTCCTGGGAATTTTTTCAAATTTCTCTAGATTTTTTTTGAGATTTCTCCCAGGAATTTTTTCAGATGTGTCTGGGATTTTTTTTGCAATTTCTCCCAGGAATTTTTTTTTTAATATTTGAAGGATTTTTAATGATTTCTCCCAGGAATTGTTTTTGGATTTCTCTGGGATATTTTGGGGATTTCTCCTGGGAACTTTTCTAGGATATTTTGGGGGGGATTTCTCCCAGGAATTTTTTAGGATTTCTCTGAGATGTTTTGGGATTTTTCCCAAGAATTTTGGTAGGATTTTTTGGGGATTTTTTGAGATTTTTCCCTGGAATTTTTTTAGGATTTTTTGAGGTTTTTTTTTTTTTTTTTACCCCAGGAATTCTTTTGGGATTTTTTTTGGTATTTCTCCCAGGAATTTTTCAGGATTTCTCTGTGATTTTTGGGGATTTCTCCCAGGAATTTTTTTTTAGGATTTCTCTGAGATTTTTTGGGATTTCTCCCAGGAATTTATTAGGATTTTTCTGGGATTGTTTTGGGATTTTACCCACGATTTTTTTCAGGATTTCTCTGGGATTTTTTCAGGATTTCTCCTGGGAATTTTTTCAGATTTTTGTAGAATTTTTTTGGGATTTCTCCCAATACACTTTTAGGATTTCTCTGGGATATTTTGGGGATTTCTCCTGGGAATTTTTTTAGGATTTTTCTGGGGGATTTCTCCCAGGAATTTTTTAGGATTTCTCTGTGATTTTTTGAGCATTCCTCCCAAGAATTTTTGTAGGATTCTTTGGGATTTTTCCCTGGAGTTTTTTTAGGATTTTTGGGGATTTTTCCCTGGAATTTTTTTAGGGTTTTTTAGAGGATTTTTGGGAATTTTTGGGGGGATTTTTTTGGTGTTCCTCCCAGGATTTTTTAGAACTTTTTGGGGATTTTTTTTTATTTTACCCAGGAATTTTTTCAGCACTTCCCTGAGAATTTTTCAGGATTTCTCCTGGGAATATTTTTTCAAATTTCTCTAGATTTTTTTTGAGATTTCTCCCAGGAATTTTTTCAGATGTCTCTGGGATTTTATTTGCAATTTCTCCCAGGATTTTTTTTTTAATATTTGAGGGATTTTTAATGATTTCTCCCAGGAATTGTTTTTGGATTTCTCTGAGATTTTTTCAGGATTTCTCCTGGGAATATTTTTTCAAATTCCTCTAGAATTTTTTTGGGGGGATTTTTCCCAAGAATTTTTTCAGCTTTCCCTAAAAATTTTCGGGGCAACTTTTTCCGATTTCTCCGGGATTTTTTTAGCGATTTCTCCCACAACTTTTTTCCGATTTCCCTGGAATTTTTTGCAGCCATTCCCTGGAATTTTTGGCTGTGGATTTTGGGATTTGGGGGTTTTTGGGAGCCCACCTTGATCCTGAGGCGATCCAGGACGTGCTGCACGTCGTTGCAGGCCAGGGTGTCCCTGAATGCCTGTTCCTTCACCGCCTCGATCTTGGCGTTCAGCTCCCGCAGCCGCGCCACGAACTCGGGGGACGTCACCGGCGCCTCCAGGATCACGCTGGGACAGGGGGGAAAATGGGGGAAAACGTCAAAAATGGGAAATTCCACAGAAAAATAAAAAATCCCCATCGAAATCGGGAAAAATAAAAAAACCCCATCAAAATCGGGGGAAAAATGAAAAAACGGCATCGAAATCCATCAAAAAATGGGAAAAAATCGCATTAAAATCCCACTAAAATCTCATTAAAAAGTTTAAAACTCCATCAAAAGCCATCAAAAATGGGGAAAATCCCATTAAAATCCCACTAAAATTCCATCAAAATCCCACAAAAATCCCACTAAAATCTCACTAAAATCCCACTAAAATCCCATTAAAATCCCACTAAAATCCCATTAAAATCCCATTACAATCTCACTAAAATCCCATTAAAATCCCACTAAAATCCTACTAAAATTGGATCAAAATACCAATAAAAATCCCATTAAAATCCCATTAAAATCCCATTAAAATCTCCCTAAAATCCCACTAAAATCCCATTAAAATCACATTAAAATCCCAATAAAATCCCATTAAGATTCCATTAAAATGGTAAAATGGTAATGGGTAAAATCCCATTAAAATCCCAATAAAATCCCATTAAAATCCCAGGTTTGTGGCTCCTGGTTCAGGAACTCGGGACGTCACCGCGCCTCCAGGATCACGCTGGGACAGGGGGAAAATGGGGAAAACGTCAAAAATGGGAAATTCCACAGAAAAATAAAAATCCCCATCAAAATCGGGGAAAAATGAAAAACGCCCGTCGAAATTGGGCAAAAATGAAAAACGGCATCGAAATCCGTCAAAAATGGGGAAAATCCGATTAAAATCCGATTAAAATCCCAATAAAAAACCATTAAAATCCCATGAAAAAATGAAAATTCCCATCAAAATCCATCAATAAAATGGGGAAAATGCCATTAAAATCCCATTAAAATCCCACCAAAATCCCAATAAAATCGCATTAAAATCCCATTAAATTCCCATTAAATTCCCACTAAAATCCAATTAAAATCCTATTAAAATCTCATTAAAACCCCATCAAAATCCCACTAAAATCCCATTAAATTCCCATTAGAATCCCATCAAAATCCCAACAAAATCCCATTAAAATCCCATTAAAACCCCATTAAAACCCCATTAAAATCCCAGGTTTGTGGCTCCTGGGAGGAACTGGGGGCGCCCCCGGCGCCCCCAGGATCACGCTTTGGGGCAGGGGGGAAAAGGGGGGAAAGCAAAAAAAAATTTAAGAAAAAAAAAAAATTCCCCCTTCAAAAGGGAAAAAAGAAAAAGGGATCAAATTCAAAAAATGGAAAAAAGGGAAAAAAACCCCTTAAAATTCCCCTTTAAAACCCTAAAAATTTAAAAATCCCTCAAAAACCCTCAAAAAAAGGGGAAAATCCTTAAAAACCCAAAACCCCCAAACCCCTTTAAAACCCCAAAAATTTAAAAACTTAAAAACCCCAAAAATTTCATCAAAATCCCCCCTAAAAAACACATTAAAATCTCACTAAAATCCCATTAAATCCCAATAAAAACCCCATTAAAAAAATTAATTTAAAACCCCTTAAAATCCCATTTTAAAATTTCCCCCGGGTTTTTGGTTTCCCGGTTCCCGGAACTTTAGGGGGGCCCCCGGGGCCCCAGGATTTAGCTGGGACAGGGGGAAAAAGGGGGAAAAAACCCAAAAAGGGA